>JAODUP010000155.1:640000-702500 GCA_025642065.1 Paralvinella palmiformis
CGCAAGCGCCATGAGTCTAGACGATGGCGAACTTTGTCCTGATAAAATGATAATATTACAACTAACATGTCTATTTTCGATATTATTTTAAATAACCAAAGATGTGTATTGAAGAAACACCATGGGAAAGCCACCGCCTATACATAAACTTTCGCTACGAATACGGCTATCCGCTTGTACACGGGAAATGTGTTCTGCGAACTACCACATAGAACTTCCAATTTAATCTATTTTGTTTACTAAATCAGTCATCTTTGATTAGAAATATGCAAAATTTTCCAAGTATCTTTCATTTTCCTTTACTGACTTGGAATCGTGGAGTATTATCACCGGCAATGATCGTTAAATATACAAACAAATCTCGCGTACGGACTGAAAAGGAAGGAGGATCCAGACTCTGCGATTAACAATAACACAACCCGTTTGTAGTAGTTCTAAATACTGCCGCCAGATGTCACTAGCTTAATTGGTAAGGTCTATTGTAGTCATTATATAGTCATCTCGCTACGAGGCGCCGACTAGAAAAGATACGCGCGTCTAATTTTACGTCAAGCTGCGTTTCTCGCTTTGTTGTTCGGGGAGAATCCCCAGGCTGTCGCTTATTCGGCACAGACTCTATGTTGGAGTGGTTGAGAAACCTCCTCCCCCACCACTCACAGGGGAGCAGTACGGAAAGATGGAGCCGAAATACCCTGAGGGTGGTCACTGCCAGTGTTTTACGTCCTCAAGGGGTTTTTAACGTCCCCCTTTATTTTAAATAACTCAGTGGAGACGGCAGCGCCATTTAACGTGGTCAGCCACCCACAATGTTTTGAGCCGAGAAATTAATTTCTGAAAAAGTGTCGACCTCTTACGGGGTTCGAACTTGTGACCATTGGTATCAAGTGTCGGTTGCTTAACCGCTAGGCCACCGAATCTGACTAGCCGCGTTTCGTTCTGTGTTTACCTTTTATATTAGAACTTGCGCTTGGAAACCAAACCATGGCGAGGGCTACTAAGAGCAACCGTGAAAGTATCGTCTTCATTTTGTTTGAAATCTGTAACAAGAAAAAAGACAAATGAAAAACGATCACGGAGGTTCTCTCGACGAGAACACGTTCCAAAACAGGTGTATCATGGATACAGCAATACTGTAGGTGGCTAAAATACTCATACACGCGTGCGCGTGTGTGGGTATTTTAGGTGTGTGCGTGTGTGTGAGAGAGAGAGAGAGAGAGAAGAACAAACATTGAACGAGCAAAAACTTACCAAAATGTCCGACAATGGAATGAGCAGAGAATCAACCAGAATACCAATAAAATAACACGCACGCAGCACGAACGTCTTTGTCTAAAAGCAGTAAGTCTCAGAGACTAATCACAGGAAATGAAAAGAAAGAAAAATCCTATTCGTCCATAAATGCAGTATGTCAACACCAACAGCTGCCAGACGCAGGAATGAAGCAATATCTTTCTTTTATCAGTAAATGGCGCCTAAATCTCGTTAGAACGGTTAATTAAATTACCGTTTAACCGAATCCTCTAACGGTTTATTATAACTGTCAGATCTTTGTGTTAAAGAATTGTGTAACTGGATCCGACTTTTAGAAAAGTGTGGAGTGTTGAGATTGTATTTTGTTGATTTTTTGTTTTTGAATTTGAATCTATTCATTTAAAATCGTACATCATTAAAGGACGCTCCGATAGCGTGCAATAACCTCAACGCGTCCAGGTTCGAATTCAAGTCATGCCAATGTTTGCGAGATGTTTTCCAAAGGTGTTGCCTCAGCAGCCAAGCTAAATAAAAGAAATTGCACTCACTCACTCACTCGCTCACTCACTCACTCACTCACTCACTCACTCACTCACTCACTCACTCACTCACTCACTCACTCACTCACTCACCACTCACTCACTCACTCACTCACTCACTCACTCACTCACTCACTCACTCACTCACTCGTTCGTTCTTCGCTCACTCACTCACTCACTCACTCACTCACTCACTCACTCACTCATCTGCCTACAACCCATCCCATCGACTTGCATACTCATTCACTACACTTAGTACAGCGTTGAAATGGACGAACATTTTTAAGTTTCATTACACGTGGAAAATCAACAAAAATAAAAATTTTAAGATTTTTAAACAAAAGAAGACATCACAATAACTAGACTTAATTTTAATCGAAATTTCCCAAATACAAACCGCTTTAGTATCCACGGTTTCAGATGTCGGCTGGGATTTATGTTTTCAACAAGAAGATAACTAAACGGTTTTTTATTTGAGTGCGTTTCTTTCTTTTTTAATTAAGAATAACGATCTCCCATTATGACTTACCAACACGAAAGCTGATAATAATAACTTAAAGTATATTGTTTTATTTCGGTTACTGAATTCGGATGTCACACATACATACCCATACGCGCGCGCACACACACGTACAGACACACACACGCGCGCGCGCGCACACATACACACACATCACAATCCATCATTTAAATGACACCAGCAGATACAGTACGATCTCATAGCATTATAATTTCTCCTGACTTAGGAATAAAAACACTCTATCACATATTTGAAGACATTGCCAATTGGGTTATAATGTTGGTAAAGTGTTGCTTTAAAGAAAGATACAGCAACTGAAAAATAAGTATAATTAGGGCTGCTTAGCCAATTTACTTAAACATTCTCACCTCACTCGTGATAGAAATTGGGTGTATTACACGGCTACCGGTTATTCATTTTTTAGAGTTTTGTGGCATGACGACTTAGGGACTATTGAAATATTACACGTCTCCTTTCTGGAATCAATCCCCTGATGAGTCGTTCAGGATTTGAATTCACTCTTCGAGATTATCTGTGCCAGCACCTTATTCCAAACCGCTAAAACAAACATTGCCAGTGCCAGAGGTGTTTTCGACCACCAGAGGTGTTTTCGACCACTAGCGGTGTTTTCTTCTACGCTTTTTTTATTTTGGCTCATTCTGCTTGTAATATATAACGTCATAAAGGGTTGGCGACAGGTAGATCATTGATCCTCCAGCAATTATCCCAAGGCATATTATGCTGCCGTTGGAATATTCCATTTTCTGTGCGTGGAGACTGATCTAGAGCTGTATATTCTGTGTACTATTTTTGTCTTTATAGGGATATCGTTGATGTGTTTGGTCTGGGAATCAAGCATTTAAATGACTGTAGCAGACACAGTACGCCCTTAAAGCATTATAAATAATCCTCACTCATGAATAGAAACACTGTATTGCATCTCGAATTGTGGCATTGGGAACATCTCGCGAGACAATCTTAAATAGATTGAGAAAGTCCAGTGTTGTAACGGATTAGCGATTGCAATATTTGTTACCACCAATTAATCCAAGGCCTCGAAGATTCTACATACTTCCCAAAATTCGTAAGACAGTAAATAGTTGCACCTTTCCAGATAAGATGTCAGCTGGTAGAACCATAGTGTCTGATTGCAATAGTGAATCTAAAAATGCCCCAAGTATCTTCGACAGTTTTCTTAAACCACCTTCAATGGAACGCCCTTCTTATAAAAAAACCTATGATTTTGTAGATAAAACTACAGAACTACTCATTCCTAATGAATGCTTATTTATAACATCATGTTGACCGTACTAAAGGACTCCATATAAGAAGTGAAACACTCCAATTTCGAGATCCTTTATATGATGGTATAATGCAACTCCTTGAATTATCCTTAAAAATAACGATTTTCTCTTTAATGGGCAATGGTATATTCAGGCCACTGGCACTTCAATGGGCGGGACTGGGCACCTCATTATGGTGACCTCTACATGGCTAAATTTGAGGAATATATATAGTAACTTTAAAATCTCATATCGTTATTTAGATGATATATTTATGATATGGGCCCAGGGTGAAAAGACATTTTATGGATTCTTGGATATATTGAATAAACACGAACAATGGATTAGATTTAAAGCTACAATTAATAAGCAGAAAATCTTGGATACAACCATATTTAAATAGCCAGAAAATGAAAATTCACTACCGTACTAACAATGGTCTTCTTTAAACCGAAAAATAAGCATCAACTTTTACATAAGGATTATTTTCACCCCAAACATACGTTTCAATGAATCCTGAAGTCTGAAATCTAATTTTTTTCTATTATGTTTTGTGCATAACGGACATGATAATATTTCTTAAGGTATATATATATATATATATTTCTTTGAATTTATAATATTTTCTGCATAGTGATTAGTCTTTCCTCTATTATCGCCCACATTGTGATTGTTTATTTGATCGTCACGCATGGTCAGACACTGCTCGACCGGGCAGTGTGTACGGTGGAGGTGTAAAGTGACGCAATCTGATAATGGTGGACGGAACATTATAATATTATAAAGGTTTCTTGGCTCTATCAGGATGTGCCGACTTCATGAGTGAAAACACCACTTACCGTGGTGTTCTATAACCAAAATATTATACCTCTCTCTGATTATAAGAAACATTGACACATAACCAGTTCAGTATGCTGCAAATTCCTGATCATATCAGAGATATCCCTTTCTGAGATATCTGATGTGAATGAAGAAGATCTGGTCGATGTCTATAGCTATAGATCATTTCTTCAAATCCGCTATATGCAAGCTGTAAAGAGCTATGTGCGAGCAAGCATCCTGCTTGTTCCCTCAATACAAGGATAGAAAACCAATAAATAGCAAGGTGAAATATACTGTGCTCCCTGACATCGGTCATCTTGGTTACAGCAAAGTAAATAAATCTCCCATGCGAGAATAATTTTGTTTTTAAATGTCCACCAACGTGAAAATGGAAATGAGCCCCGACTACATAACATATTACAGAGCTATCAGACCTTATCGGTGTTGTGTCGTCACACACTAACGGGCTTTCGAAACTGGAGAATGAAGTTGTCACTCTGAAAGGTGACAACTTACAGTTGCGGTCGCAGATGGTGGACATTGTAGGTAATCGGCATGCAGTAAGTCATACTGATAAACCAGATCAATGTGCCAGGTCTAGATCCAAGAAGCCTATGTATTGTCTTGGTGGTATTCAATGGGGGGCATCGACTAATAAATACTCCACAAACCATGATGGTGGATCGGCCGATAACACTTACCGCGGTGACATTCCCTACGAGATGTTCGAGCAGCAACGACTGAAAAAAGAGGAAGGTCAAGAGTAAGTAGGAGCAGTCTCAGAAACAGTCATCACCTGATGCTAATGGCTGTCATGTCACTTTATCCGGCGGTAACCCACTAGTCGCCGTTTCTACCAGCACCAATAATCCCATCCTTAATACCAAACTGAAGGCTGCTCAACCAGTCAATATACCCGATCTGTATGTTAGAGGCAGATAGTGGTGTTGCTGATATCGGGCAGCGCATTTTGTCAGTTGGTGTAACGTCTTGCGGCATCGTACAGCAGCCATCAAAGAAAAGTGATTGGAGGTCATTTAAGGTCAAGATCTCAACCTCACAGAATGATTCGGCTCGCGATTCTACTAGGCGACCTACTGGGCTTTTACTGTACGGCCCTTTCGTGGGCTACCCGGTCAAGCACCAGGACAACTTCACAAGCAACTACTACCACGAATTCCCCTCACTTGCCCAGTAAGGCTGCCAATAGCATTTTCAAATGCATTACTTATAACTGCAAAGTTATAAAACAGTCCATAGACTATATTGTTACTTTGCTATGTTATGTATAACGATATTGTGTGTTTTGTCAGAGATCTGGCTGAGGTTAGGTGAACTATCTGGCATCCAGCTATGATTGAACCATCATCCCAAGTTACACGGCCTTCAGTTTAGTGTATTTGCAAGATCTGCAATGGACGATGTTCATAATTTATATACTGGTCGTCCATTTGGTGGTGTGGCAACAATACGTAAAAAAACACAGCATTATTCAGTATAAGGGAGTTCCATTCGCCATCCATAACATATTAGGCAAATTCAACAGGATCCAATTATATAATGTGGAACTAGTACGCTGTAGGCTATGTGATGAATGTAAATAATTAGCTATTCCTTTTTACAGTCTAGGAAAAAAAGTTATACCGCTAGTTTAGAAGGACCAGTAGTTTAGAATATACCGCTAGTTTTTTTGGTTTATGACATTTAGTCTAATCATTTAGCCATATATAATGCATATTTCATGCGTAGCCAGCATAAACATGCAGAATAGAATCAAATATGTCTACTGTCAATATTTCGGTGTGGTACGACCGATGGGATGATTGTAATTAACCAATTATAGAGCGCCCTTTTGTTTGGTTGCCGATCACTTTGAGACCGCTTGTGAGCTATATAAGTGAAAGGACTCTTCCTTTTAATCAAGTATTTCTCAACTTCATATGAGATAATTAGCAACCATGAGACGTCAATTGGGTGCAGATTTGTGCAACGGGAACGTTGGCATGCGCCAGACCGGGCCTAGCCAGAAGGACATTACCCAAGTGTTCCGGATCACTCGAGGATCGATCTGTATGATCCTGAAGTGTCATCGGAAGACTGGTCTAACGACTCCTAGGCCAAGATCTGGTTGTCCCAAGAAAACCACAGCTAGACATGCCCGATATCTGCTCTGATTGTAATAGCCGTAATAGCCGAACAAAACCTTCATCTCAGCCCCGTGCCGACTGGACCCGTTTCACAAATGTTCCTGTGACAACTCGGCTGATGAATTATCGACTTTTGAACGTTGGTTATTTGGCAAGACGACCTGTGATGAAGCCCCTACTGCAAAGAAGACATCAACAAGCGCGATTTGTGTGGGGTGTGGGCACTTGAACTGGTGTGACATATTATTTGGGGTATTATTATATTACATATTATTTGTACATCGCCTTTGAATGGCTCTTGCTAGTAAGGGCGCTTTATTAAATATACATTATTATTATGGTCACTAGCAACACGTTGTGTTCAGTGACGAATCCAGGTTTTGCTGTATCGTCAAGATGGACGTGTTAGGGTGCGCTGAACTGACCCATGCTGTTGTGGACAATCCGGATATTTCGATATTGCCAATCAGAAGCTCTCAACCCTCATTTTTCTCTTCATATTGGTTGCCATGATTCATCAGCTTTAACACAAGTTTTATATCTACAAAGATATTTTGTTAGTATTTGTCACAGGTTCAAAGATTTGGCTATAAAAATAATAAACCAGTATTATTAAGTAAACATGTATTGACAATGAATTGACAATATAAAATGACACAATGCTATGAAAAATACCACGAATGTTATTCTAAGAGTGCTCCAAACATTTCATTTGTGCAGCATTTTGGGATATTCCAAACCTTTTCCCTAGTCTCTATAACATCTAAAACTATAGAAAACATAGGTCAACCTCAGTCCGTTCTCTTTAAACTTCAAACGTTATCAGTCATGTGTAGATAGATGTCCTATTACAATGGCGTATTCCCAAATAAACATCCCTGTATAATCCATTTTATTCCCCGTATTGTTATTGTGGAAGTCACCGTCACACAATATTTTGATACCATTACTAGCGGATCTCATCACGATCCGTAAACGGTATTTTCAACATGTATTTATCACTCATATCGTTGTTGTTGCGGATCCCCATTATATTGTTTCCAATTTACTGACCATATTCTGTAGATCTCTATATTAACCGACCTAGCAAATATAAACCATTCGTGTACGGTATACTGGAGGGGGGGGGGATAAACTGTCACACTTGAGTAACTCAGTGTGTAACGCCTCTGATATCTACTAGCCGTACAATTTCATGGCCGATAATAGAATAAACATTATTAATACGACAGGACAACACCTGACGTATTTTCCTTTTGTATAATGGCATTTCTTGTTTACTATCAAAACAAAACAAAACACTTGTATATAAAAAATTTCTCTGTCATTATAATGCTATGAACATAAGTGACTGGTAATTGCATGCAAACAATAAGGATTATCCATGCTCTCTATGCACATATGTTTAAGATTCATGCATAATATATTTTATGATAAAGCGTTGAGTGGATATATGTCCGTATTGGACTCCATAACCTGTGTTGCTATTGCATTGCTATTTTGGTCAATTCGCCGTACAAAGTTTAGTGTTACAATATAAATTTCCTTGTTCATACATGTTTCTGCTAGTTGCATGTATTGTGTCCATCCTATTTTTATTAAGTTGTGCTATTGAGTTGAACCTTGGTCCAGCCACTATCCGTAATCATTATTTCTCACATGAGTATATGAGAAGTATCAAGCGATATCCGGCCACACAAATTGTATCATATCAGAGCTGGCTTGAGCTGTATCTATGATGTGATTACAGTTAGTGAAACTTGGTTGACATCCAATGATAATCTAGGCCTGTATCGTAGACAGTTGTACAAATTGGACGATTATCAAGACGTGATATAATTGGATTTTTGGCTTCATTTTGGGGAAAATGTACAGAACTGCTATAACAGATATGTGCATGTTGCTTACAATCACATCATTTTAATAGATGACCTTAAATATCGAACCAACCACTGCCCATGGAGAACGATTACTGTCTTCTGTTAGAAATTAACGACATAGCTAAACAACTCAATGAGTCTACCAGAATGAAAAAAGTTTCGCAATCAGAACTTGATCAGATTATAACTAACTGTGGTTACATCATATATGATATTGCCATGACAGCTTCTGTATCCTATAATGATCATTGCACTATCAGTGGCAAGGTAAGATTCAATGTAAAACGCCCCCAGACTTATCAACGCATTATGCGTCAGTATGACCTAGCATGTTTTGATCGCTATCGTGATAGATTGAATGTATCTTTTGAACAGGATGATATTGACGTGGTCACTCGGAGATGGACCGATATTTTGGTTACGGTCGCTCGCTATATTATTCCAAACAAAGTTGTTACGGTCAGACCTTGGGATAAACAATTTTATAATGGATACATCAGACAATTACGCAGAGCAAAGGATAGGGCCCATCACCCCACAAAGCATGACAATACTGCCGAAGCTTGGAATGCATTTATTTTCCAACGAAGACATAATTTCTTGGAGATTAGGAGACTAAAATCCGAGACAGAACATAAACTGCTAGCGGGAATAAGTGATACTGTTTTGTCAAACTCATGCAAATGGTGGACTACGTCAAAGAGACTCTTGTACAACCAGTCGTAGACAATCCCAAATCTGGATATAATTGGGAACTCAGTTTCAGATGACCAGGATAAAGCACGTGTATTCAATGATTACTGTATTGAATGTTCATCTGTTGATAACAGTCATGCTACCTTCCTTGATAATTATGACGCTTTAACTGACAGTACATTGTCTTCTATGGAAACTTCTGTTGAAGATGTTAATACATGTCACAGTTGAATACCACAAAAGCCTTTGGGTGGTGTGGCGTAGGTCCTAGGCTGGTGAAGGAAGGAGGTATACAGTTAGCACCAGCCAAATATTCAACATGTCTTTAAATACAAATACTTTCCAGAGCATTTGCAAGAGGGCAAATGTGGTACCACTGCACAGGAAAAGTGACAAAACAACTGTTATCAATTACAGGCCGGTCTCCTTTCTTAGTGTAGTTGGGAAGGTAATGGAAAGGGTTGTATTTAGATAACTGTTTGGTTATTTTCAAAGGAATTTCCTAATATCGATGTGGCAATCCGGTTTTATTCCAGGTCATTCAACTGTGACCCAGATGGCTTAGATTAACCACAGTTATTGCAAGGCAGTATCGGAAGACAAGGATATTAGAGTCATATTTTGTTATATCAGTCGTGCATTTGACCGTGTATGGCACCGTGGCCTACTATATATATATATATATATATATATATATATATATATATATATATATATATATATATATAATTTAGATCCCACCACACCTAACTTCATATACTTAGGAATGCTAAATTAGGCGCGGATGAACGTTCACTAAGTGATAAACGGAAACCTATGATGATTGATGTTTTACGGCCACTTTTAAACACATGGTAGGCTAACTGGGCCGAGCGACCTCCAAAGGTAATGAAGCAAACCTTCAGATATGCCCACACCGATATCTGTGGTCCAACACGCTACCGCCAGACCACCGAGGCGCCCTGGGAAACCTATGAGGATTAGTTGTTAGGTTTGAGTAAATTATAGGATTTACTCAGGATTGAGACGATATTTCGTTCTAGTCCACTAATAATCCATTGTGGATATTACTACCCTTTTTTTAGCTAAATCACTCCACTGCTTCAATATGGAATTGGTGTACATTGTCTCACGTGTTCAACAAACTGTAATGTTGGTTAACGCGCCAAAGACCTAAAAGGCCTAACTTTTCACTCAGGTTAGAGAACAACTTGCGACGCCAGACCTGTCGGAGGTCTATCGATACAGTTCATATACGTAAAATTTGTTATTCGACCCCAGAATAAAGGTTTCTCTTGGACCAGAGAAAATTGTATGTAAACTGAATGTAAACTGTGGTGTCAAAGTAGTTATCTTGTATATATACTAATTTACCATTGAATCACACGCACGTGTTGTTTATTGCGAGCTGTGGTGTCAAATGGTATTATTTGCACGTGATTCAGATTTTGTTCGTAGCCTGCACGTAGCAGATTCTCTGTGGACGTGACATACTGTTAGCGTACGAAAAGCGGATTAGCTAGGCAATACAGGTTGATGATTAGCCCATATACATATATAAGGTCTACGATTCTATTCATATGTGGAGATGTAGAGGATTTGTTATTTAGATTGCTGTATGTAGTTTTATTTATGAATAAGGATGCATAGGAGTTTTAGATTTTTATGTCCTTAGCCAGTGGCACTATATATGTATCCTAAAACAAACATACACACACACACATGCGCGCGTAAACACGTTTACACACACATGTGCATACACACACACACATCCACTCACACAAGTGCATACACACACATATATACGCAAATACACACGTGCACTCACACACTTGCTCACGCACATATTCACGTACAAACACACGCACACGCACGCACACACACACACACATACACACACACACACACACACACACACACTATCAACACTATTATCGTCACAAAACAAGGTTTTATGTGGTACGCTAGAGTCAAGAATTGATCGACGGAATGGTAAAAGTATCAGTAAACGAATGATTGAATAATTTAAGTATAGATTAGAATAAAATTGGATCAATACTTGTAGGAGTAGTACAATAAATACAACGCGAGCCAATATCAACGAGCGGTTTTGACTTGGAAAAGTCTTCATCAAGTCGTCCTAGTTCATGATGCGGGCAATAACAAACCTTGTATCGCCCACATTATTTATGACACGATTGTGACTTCTGTAACCAGCATAATTAAAACAATGGCCATTTTTGGCATTAATAATAAAATTGATCACTGAATGAGGTTCAGTAATTGTGATGAATCTTCATGGTGGCTGTATTGTAACTCTATTGTTAGTACAATAGAGCATGGGGGCTTTAAGGATATATATATATATATATATATATATATATATATATATATATATATATATATATATATATATATATATATATATATCTTACAGCCAAATATCGTATCGATATCCAGTGAGTTCGAATATAGCTTAATAATGGCGGACTACAGATTTCCTGGCGAATGGATAAAAGATGGTATGGTTCTTGAGGAGAATGTAACTAGTGAAACAATTTCTAGATTGGAGTCATTTGAAATGCTGCAAGGAGATGTTCTCGTGGCTACCTATCCCAAAACAGGTGAGGCGATTAATTGATTTACACTGATCAAGTGCACTGCAAGTATCTTACTAGTGCTGTTACTAATATCAGTACATTACCAAGGCATCTCGACGCCAGGCAAGAACACGCACAAGTGAATACTTTAATTTGTTATAAATGTGCATTTATCTTTTACACTTCTAGGAACTACTTGGCTACAAGAACTAGTTTGGTTGGTGTGTAATAATGGAGATACGAGGAAATCACGCTCCGTGAATTTAAATGGCCGGATACCATTTTTAGAATATAAAATGGGAGGTGGCGAATCCGGTCTTGAAATGGTACGTTCTCATCTACTGTCTGATTTGTTTTTACTGTCTGGCTATTGTTGCTTAACATATATATTAGGGATACAATACTAAATGTAACAGGATTGTTACATTTGCTTAAACCAGGAAAATAATGCACGAATTGTTTTCATAGTTGATGGTTGTGAGTATGTTTGTGTCTTTGTTTGTATATGTGTTTGTATATGTGTGTGCGCGTGTGTGCGTGCGCGCGAGCACGCCCATATATAAATACATAAACAAACACCCATATATATATATATATATATATATATATATATATATATATATAGTTGTGTATATACACGTAACTTCAGTTGCAGACAAAATCGCCCCCTCACCTAATGATGACACATCTCCGGAGTGACACGTTTCGTACTCAGATCGAGGCAGGAAAGGTGAACATCGTAATTGGAATCCGTAATCCCAAAGATACACTCGTCTCCTTCTACCATTTCTACCGGATGAATCGGAGCCTTGGTAACTTCAAAGGTAGCTGGGACGATTTCTTCGAATTACACAAAGCTAAGCATATACTGTGTGGTGATTATTTCCGGTGGTATTCCAGTTGGCTTCAATACAAAGACAAGCCTAATGTTCTTTTGGTGAAATACGAAGACATGCATCGCCGAATGCCAGACGTCATTAAAGATGTTTCGAATTTCTTGGGTAAAAAGCTACCCCAGAATATAATTGATGGCATCGTTCAACATCTGAGTTTTGACAACATGAGTAAAAATAATACGGTGAATCGAAGTATAATGGCTACTTTTGACAATAAAATTTCACCCTTCTTGAGAAAAGGCAAAGTCGGAGATTGGAAGAATTACTTTTCCAAAGAACAGTCCGATGCTGTTGATAAATCTTACAAAGATATAATTGAACCTTTTGGAGTCACTTTAAGTTTTGAGTAACTTATATTATGAATATTCGTGTCCTTGTAATTCATATTTTGTATACATATAGAACTGTAAAAGGTGGGAAGCGTCAATTGAAAACAATGGACAGTGACGAGATGTTAAATTATAAACATTTATTTGGTTAATCATGTTTAATAAGTCGAGTGTGATTGATTACCTAAATGAAGAAATGATTATGATTCAATGAGCTTCTGAGTCCTTAGTGAAAATGTCTGCACACACTCACATACACACACAGAAACGTATATATATATATATATATATATATATATATATATATATATATATATATATATATATGTCAACAATGATTATAAATATTACAGTCCTTTAGAACTATACCATATTCATAAATATGACTTTTGCGGTTTACTCTCTACTTATCTAGGTAGATAGATAAGTAGAGAGTAAACTGCAAAAGTCATATTTGTGAATATGGTTTAGTTTTCCGATTCAAATCGTTATCGATGAGAACGATAATACGTGATATTTCTGTTTTTAATTTTAAACTAATGCGTTAAACACTTGGATGATGTTTGATAAAAACTCTATAAATTATGATGATGATGATTGTTATCACGGCCAACTTTGTGCACATGGTAGGCTAAATGGGACGAGCGACCTCCAACGGTAATGAAGAGAAGTCAAAGGTGACACACCCTTCAGATATGCCCAGGTCGAGATTCGAACTCAGATGGTAGTGATCTTTGGTCCAACGCGCTACCAACTAGACCACGGGGGCGCCCGGTAAAACTCTAGAAATGATAAAAGTATGAAACAGCATGGACAACTAATTTCACAAGAAACAGGTTCAAAAGACTGGAAGAACATCGGAGCAATTATTTATTCTCATGAGAGGAATTCTGAACATTTAGAAAACTATGAAACATGCCGCGAACTTGAATTGTGCTTATCTAAAGAAACAAAAACAATTGATGTTATTAACAAGCAGAAACCAAGGCAAGAAGAACAGTATTAAAGATAAATTTTGCAATTCCTTTTTGCTTTTGTAAGAGTTTTCGTCAAGCAAACGTAGCTAATCTCCGGTATAAAGTTAGCCTTCTCTGATCCGATCACCAATCGACATTTGCGTAGACCTAAAGATAAAGAAGCAACGATTCACTATCTCGGAAAAGATATCGAAAATGAGTTCATACAGCTTCTAGCTAGTACTATAAAGCAGCAAATTTTAATACATGCAAACTCATCCAATTACTAGTCACCCTTTGTGCAGTGTACACGTGATGCTAGTCGTATAAGTTTTGTTGATGTGATAAGAGCATTAGATAATACTGGATACGTAGCTATCTTACAAACAGGAAACAATATGTAAGCTATGACAGGTACTGGATGTAACATGTGGAGTTCCACAGGGTTCCATTTTAGGCGCACTTCTGTTTATTCTGTACATAAATGACATTGCTAATTGCTAAATGCTGAAAAAAAATTAACACCTGACTATAAATGAATACGAAATAGCTCAAATTAGTAATACTGGGAGGGGAAATCAATACAATTTCTGAGAATACACATTGATGAACACTTGACATGGAAGCACAACATTCAACATATAAATAATAAAATTTCTTGTTCGTAATAAATAAAGTAAAGAACTTCCTGCCAAAATCAACACTACAAACTTTATACTTATCATTAATACATTCTCAGATACTATATGGAATAACAGTATGGGGCCCAGCAATTCACAATGATGACAATAGTTTAACATTTAAACTCCCAAAAAAGAGCTATTCGAATAATAAATAAGATGGCTTACAGATCACACACTGATCCATTATTTAAGACTTGCAACATACTTAAAATACAAGATGTATATGAAGAACAGTCTATTCTTTTTTTCTTGCACAAATATGAAACAAACATACTTCCTACTTCATTTCGAAACACGTTTAGACATAATTATGATATCCACCCATAGATGCGTACAAGACGATCCTCAAATATGTATACAGATATACCAAAATAAATTTGTTGAAAATCTCCCACATTTCATTATTCCTAAATTGTGGAACAAATTGGTGGAAAAGTTAGACGTCTATAAAACAAAGTATAGTATAAAAGTTCAGATGAAAACATTATTAGTAAACAAATACCTTGATAGCGTTATAAACACAAACAAATATTGTAGACAATGTTATCCAATAGGTTTATATATGTTATTACGACTAGTAGCTAAAGATTTAGTTTGCCTTGGCGTGGACTGTCTCTGATCAAGACAATAATTTATATTATTATAACGAGATATGATAAATTTATAACGTTTATTATCTTACCTGAGTTAGCTACCATATAGTGTACTTAAAAGTATATCTCTGGGTACAAATTATATGATTATTATGATTGTATATTCCATTTCCCTTATCAAATTTATGTTCAATGACCATCACGGGACAGTGGTAAGACAGCCCTCGGGCTACACTGTTTCCTCACATAGGAGTACAAATGTCATAACACATGGTAATGTTAATTATGTATATTTTAAAATGTAGTTCGTTGCTATTACCATTCTATTTGTATATTTATTCATTATATTATATACTCCTGTTATGTGAAATAAATTCAATTCAATACTGTTGTTATTTGTTCCACTAAATGATTCTATAGGAGATTTTCTAGCAAAACCTCTTCTAAACAGTCTGAGCAAGGCGGATTATCAAATAAAAATCTGCGAGATCGAGGTTATGATAGCAGAAGTAACAAGAAAGCCAACAGAAATGGTGTACAAAAGAGAGTTCTGGACATAATCTCACGTGCCTTGTTTAGCAGCACTACAATGCATACACATTAAACTTGGTAGTCAATTATTCTGCTAGGTGCTGTCTGAAAGCAACTTCTTTCTTCACTTTGGTTCAACAGATATATAGTTATTTCTCTATATCGACTAGGCTTTAGAAAATTAGAACTAGTCAAATATGAGACTTACGCATAACATTTAAGCCACTGGGTGAAAAAAGATGGGAGAATCGGGTTGATGCTTTGAAACCACCGATATATTATCTTGGTAATATAGGTGACGCCTTGGTAGGATCCTTTGAGGGTATAAGCCTAAATTTTCATCTGGGAATACTTCCTGAAGTGAATCATTGAAACACAGGTAGCAGTACCCAGGTAACTATCAAACTCCGCCACAACGAAACTCAGAATCATATCGTAAAGCCGAAGCAACAGAGACTCTCATGATTTGTGCTGCTAATTAGACATTCATTTTATTTTCTTGATATTTAACATGTTTGAACGTGAGTTTGTTGGCTGCATCTCGGCATTCGGCTGCCTGAATGTCCTCCAAATGATGGGCATTTTCAGCTCACCTTGCTGTGCCTATAGAGGTGTTAGTCTCTTGTAGGGGAAGAGAGGTTCCGGTTACATCAAAAGATGACAAGCATCGCAGAAAACATACACATTCCGTGAGATATCTGAAGAATGGAGGAAATTGCTATAAATAGCGTCGGACTTCATTTTATAACCGATTATACATTTGCCCTTTTTTAGGGTTTGCGGTATGACTATCCATGACAAGAGCTAACGCATTCATTTTAACATCGTGTAAAGAACAACTAACTGACAGTACAAGCTGACTTTGAACTTCAGCAGAAATTCTAATGACCAAGAGGAAGCCTTAATGTACTTTCAGTGATCTTGAAATCCCACAGCCATAATGACGATGATCTTTGTTGCCTCCCGCCACACCACTATTGATGGATCCAGCTCCAAGATCCACAAGACAGACCGTGTGTTGACGTTTAGTATACGAGTTTAGAATAAAAGGATAAGACATTTCCTAATTGACAACCGCCATGACACTGCACTGGTTGAATGTTTTTGATCAGAAGCTACATTTACCTTCATCATTGCTAACACGTTGCCGGAAATGGCTGATCTGGCAACTACGCTACTCATCCGTTTAATTACAATGACAAAAAGACGGAAAAAGTTAAATAAGATCGTCAGCACAGAAAGGTAGAAAGATAATAATTAATAGACACATTAAATACCATAGACTACCCTATTTTATTCTTGGTGAAATCTTAATGACGTAATAAGTCATATATGTTGATGATAGGCATGTATAATAAACATTTTAATTGCATTTGTTAGTGTTTTAAATTAACAAATTATATCTGGCTAACACCGGATATAATATTTTATGTTGTATTCTAACGACAAAATGGCGATCGAGCGTTATCACAATATATTTACATAAGTACATTTATCTCTTCTGACTCACTCCTGAGTTTTGTGTTTTTACAGACTGTTATTCTTACTTGAATCGAAAGATTTTACCAACATTTTATATGTACGATATTCAGTAAATGAACGTGCATATACATAAAATAAAACACCTAAAATTTTACAATGTTACGTGCATAATATACCTTCATGGAAACATGTCGATTTTTCATACTCCACGTATCTACATGTACTTCAGATTCACAATTATTTAGTTTTTTAGTCTATCCATGTGTAACCTTAATTAAATGAGCATCTGTAACTGCAAAAAAAGAACCACCAGGGGTTATTGTCCGACATGGTGAATGGTCTGCTACTTTTTATGGCATTACGATATTATGACCATACCTTTATCATACTGTTTTACCGTTATGATGTCAGTCTCTTACTGTTATGCTACCATTATGACAACACCATAGAGTTACTAAATTCAAGAGTATAAGGCAGTATAATCTTGCAAATCCAGACCATGGATGAAGTATTACCAGGAGTTGTCGTGTGCATCTCACACCATCTTGATACACCTATTACATCCATTGCACGTGTTATATCGTATATATGTTTGTTTGTTTTCATGTTTTGATATAATCCATACATAGCCATACAACATATTCAATTTAAACGTTGAAATCTATGCATCTGTATATATGAATCTACTCCAGCCCACAACCTGTTTCACAATCATCTTAAGAGATCGCTAACTGTCCGTTATGACAATTACATTTATCTGTGAATTTCGAATTTGATGAGTACCTGATAAGTTATGTCAAAGATGACGATGATGATGTCGATGATAATTATAACGATTATCCCATGAAACTCCATCGAAACTGTGAATATTATGATATTGATGAGATGGCTAGATTTGTTGTGTCAATGTATAGCGATTCATGTAAATATGCGGAGTATGCCTAGTAAATATGATCAACTCAGATCTCTCACGTCAAACCTGAGAGATATTGGTATGCCAATACATCATGTTGTGCGAAACCTTTTTGACAGAATTGAATTGTCATATGTACCAACTTCCAGGATATAATAACCTATAGACCAATAGATGAAACTAAAATAGAGAATATGACAAACTACTTATATAATCATAACAGGGCCTCTCTTGATGTTGAGAACGTTGATGATGCAAATGTCTCATTCGCAAACACTATTAATTATGCCATGGATCGGTTTGCTCCGAATAAAACTTTGAGAATCCCATATAGAAATATTATTATTAAATATTATTACACTGGATGACCCCGGCCCTAATAAAATCATCAATGACTAAAGAAACAAATGTTTAGAAAAAGTCTAGGTAAACCCAAAGATAACGAAACATATATTAATTTAATTAAATATCGAAATTTATATAACAAATTAAAAAAGCTTCATAAACAAAATTACTATGCCACTGAATTAACCTTAAGTTTAAAAATGACTCGAAAAGAACGTAGAAGATGTTGAAGGAAATAATTGGAAAACAAAACGATAAGAGCAATATCTCGGAAGTGGTTAGAAGTGGAAATGACGTCATAAAGCATCCTAAAACTATTTCGAATATGTTCCGTAAATATTTCTCAACATTTGCCGAACGCATTCCTGCTCCTTAAAAGTCGTATGATCATTACAGGAAACATCCCATTAGTAATCAATCATTCTCACCAACAGATCCCACTGAAATAACCCGCATGATAATGTCCCGTAAACCCAAGAATAGCTCTGGTCATGATGGCATAAGTTCGAAACTCCTCAAAACTCTGAATCATTCCATATGTATTCCCATATGTGCAATAATAAACAAATCATTACAAACAGATGACGTACTCAGGAGCACGAAGATTGCGAAGGTGATACTAACACGCAAATCTAAAGACAAAACAGATATGGGAAATTACATGACAATTTCCTTATTGCTTTCATTATCAAAAATACTAGAAAAAAAAACAGTTCTTGAAAGGCTCTACAGTTTTTTATGCAAACAAGATACACTGTATGAAAACCAGTATGGATTCCGACCAAAGCACAGCACCATTGATGCAGTAGCTAAATTTACGTCTCACGTAATGACCTATATTGAAAATAAACATTCTACCATGGCGGTGTTCCTGGACCTTTCCAAGCCTTTCGACACTATAGATCATCAATTCTTTTGAATAAACTTGATCATTATGGTGTACCAGGTATTGCCCTGGACTTGTTCAGAAATTACTTGTGCAATAGATCACAGTTAGTGTCATAATGTGGCGCTCAATCCATATGTCATGAGGTTTACCTGTGGTATTCCACAAGGTTCCGTATTGGGAAGATAATATCCAGTGGTTCATATGCTAGAAATAATTAAAAAAACGAAGCATACGAACTGTTTGTAGTGTTTCCTACAATGAACACACAAGTTCCATATCAATATAAGCTACATAGGCTAGAAATAATTAAAAAAACGAAGCATACGAACTGTTTGTAGTGTTTCCTACAATGAACACACAAGTTCCCTGTTCAGGAAATAATTAGTAATACCCAAATTAGGAGATATTTATAAATTACAGTTGTGCAAACTCATGTACTCCTACGTACATGATAAACTATCAACCCCATTGTTCACACTTTTCTCTACAAATGCTGAAATTTATGAGTATAATACTCGACAACGATTAGGTCCACAATTGCAAAAAAGGCTGACGAGTAAAATCGCAAAAACATTCATTCACCAAGGGCCCAAATTGTTGTCAAATATGCCTCCTGAAGTGAGAATAAAGAATTCAATCAAATCGTTTACAAATTGCCTGAAAAGGCACCTCATAACTCAATACTAGAATAATTAACATCACCATTTTTTCATCGTCTACATGACATCACATGCCACATTAGCGGTCTCAGATGTTTGTCTTGCAAACAGTGGGTTTGAAATATTGTTATGCTACTTGCATATATTAATAATCTACGAAACCAAGACGTGTATGGATGTTCTTTTTATTGTAGGCATATAGGTGTCGCCACTAAAACAGATCAAACGATCTTTGGTGTTGATCCCAAACTGCAGATATGTATAGAACATTTAGCCCATGAATGAAAATACTGTATTATCGTACAGTTTGAAATAAATATTGATTGATTGAAGAACGTGATATAGCGTTATGTGTGATACAGCTATTGAGGTGTTCATATATTTTAGCTTAAATATCGAAAACTTGAGGCAATTTGAGGATTATTTGGTCTGGTTATTGCCAATTAACCGGTTCAGGACACCCTTTGTTATTGAATTTTGGTAGTTTACTGGATTAGGTGCATATGTTTAGGATTATATTATTGTGAAGCAGGTTGCCATTGTGTATTTGTTTACCTAATTATACGCTCAGCATAGGCCTACTGTGTGTACACGTGAAATGCACGATACTGCTCACGCCGGCAAGCAAAAGAATGACAGCTCATTCTACAGTTGCCCTATTGACAAACCCCACAAATATATATAGAAACTAACCAGAAGCCATGGATTCCGATTTGAATTTCAATTGCCAAAGTTCTATGTCTGATAATAGAATAAACATTATTAATACGACTGGACAACACCCAACGCATTTTTTTCCGCTTGTATAAGTAGTAGTAATTTGTATTCACAATTTCCAATCATGATAAGAATAATGATATTTGAAAGTTAAAATACATTAATATAACATACATACAATGTGGAAATTGTGGGACCAGTATAGCAGGTGCTGTCTTCCCTACAATTAATATTATTATCAGAACACCAGAAATATGAAACAGATTAATGTGCTCGAGATGAATTATTTGGAATCATACTAGACCATTTGTTCCATATATGTGGAAAATGGGAGTTTGCTAAAAATTGCACTTGCAACGTGTAATGGCATTTCTTGTTTACTATCAAAACAAACACTTGTATATAAAAAATGCTATGAACATAAGTGAATTGTAATTGCATGCAAACAATAAGGATTCTTTGACCACCTCAATCATCATGCTATCCATATACAAATATTTAGTTGTCATGTACAATATGTTTTATGATAAAGCGTTCAGTGGAATGGGTGTATATGGTTTGTGGTACTCTGATCAATTATGGGAGTATCGTTAGATACGTATAGAGCCCGTATTGGACTCCATAACCTGCGAGTCTGGAAATAATGTCATATGTAGGTATTGCTATTTTGGTCAATTTTCTGTACAAAGTTTAGCGTTACAATATGGTAAATAAAATATGCCAAGTACTGTTTTATCCACTTTATTTACATGCATGTTGTCGTGGAAAACAGTGCCCTATAAATTTCATATTGGCGTTATTATACCTGCACTAAAGAAGCCATCCCTTAACCCGAATGATGCTAACAACTACAGACCAATAACGCTAAGTAGAACATTCTCAAAATTACTGGAATTAATATTACTATCAGCTGATTCTGTCTGTGATATGCAATTCGGCGTTCGTAAGAACAGAAGTATTTCTTTCGGTGCGATTTATTTAATGATGCGAAGTGTTATTTTGAAGTCATGACTTAATCTCTATAATCGTGCAGTTTAGACGCTGAAAAGTGTTATGATTATTGTCTGGCAGAAAACACTGTTTCATCAGTTATGTAGTAAATCCTAGATGATCATTGGATTATGCTGCACACTTGGTATTGTAACCGTCTGCTTATGTTAAATGGAATGGTAAATAAAGTAGCGAGGGGCATGTGAGACAATGGAGTGTGTTGTCCCAACAACATTTCAACATATTTATTGGCGACCTGCTAAGTGAGATCTATGCTATGTCAGACACGGTATCTATTAGGTCTTATTCGTGCAATGTTTTCGTCTATTCAGATAATATTACGGTGATGTGTCCCACTGTACCGGGGTTACAGAGATTAATCGACAGATGCATTGAAATGGAGGTTTAAATTTTGGGGTCAAGAAGACCGGTAACTGTTCGAGTGTGGATCAGATGTGGTATCTCAATGGTAAACAAATAGAAACAGATGTTAAAAGCCTCCGTAATATCAGCATTTCCTATCCAGGTCTATAATCGGATGTCAAGGCTTACATCTGGAACACCGTGTATCAGCTAATTGTATTGTATGGTATGGGTTTTATTCCGGTCAGCACAAAGTAAAACAAAAGCACTTTGATACGAAGTACATTTTCACCCGACAGTAGCAGGCCATGCGATTTGCTACCTCGTAAATATTTGCTTCAGAATACAGTTTATCGAAAATGTATTTATTGTAAATTAGTTTAATAACTCTTGGATTGCTAACCAACATACACACCCAGGCGCACGCGTGCACACAGAAGGACAGTGGAAGAGAATCTTGGAAACAAGAAAAGTTTGAAATCAGATTGCACTGCTTTCTTTGTACTGTTGTCACATATGTGAATCACTTTATTATGCAAAATAATTTACAACATGTAAGACATATATATTATATATATATATATATATATATATATATATATATATATATATATAGTAATAATTATAATTATCAATTCATGGCTGAAACAATTCAGAAACACTTTGTTCGGAAATCAACGAGAGAACTTAACAATACAACTATCTGACTACAAATTTAGAACATCTACAGAAACATCGCTAAATTTACACAAATATAATATATAAAGTACAAACGTGGAACTGAGTAGCAAGCATCAATAGTATTGTTTGTCTACCTGAATGGATGTGTGCGCGCGTGTGTGCATTCATGTTTAAATGTTTGCGTGAACGTGCTTGTGTGGATCTGACCATTCGTATGTATATGTTCATCTGTCAGTGGGTGCCACCAGCCTACAAAAAAGACATATATCCGGCTTCCTGCCTCTGGATGGATGTAACACCAATTAAGGTTATCGTCATCTGTAAACTATAACAATACAATAGTTAATTAAATATCACAAATCAGTCGTTATAAATCATACGTATATCATTTAATAGTGACTTGACTGCGTAAGAAATTAATACATCGACACATATGTGACGCATATTATTGCTGCACGTATTTATATATATATATTTCATTAAATCTTTCTTTCATCCACATAAAAACACTGTTACTTACTAGGCTTTCCTGGTTTCCAATCCTGATTCTATTTACTACCTAAAATGTATAAATATATATGTGTGCGAGTGTTCACGCATGCACACACACACAGGCAAAATATAATGGGGAACTTTTAGAGAAGAATTCAATATCTATAAGAGATAATTTTTTGCGTAACACCGCTTACCCCAAACTGAGTGAATGTGAGCTTTTCCCCCTGTAAATACAGACAGACACACGCAAATTATATATATTTAAAAAATATATATATATATATATATATATATATATATATATATATACATACATGTAGAGCAATTCATAATACAAGGGTTGCGTATCCGTAACAAGATGAACATTCACTTTCTACAAACACACTTCCTTATTTACCTGAACATAAGCGAAAAGAACAAATAATGCTTACTATATATACTTATATAATGTACCAAGCACACCAATATTGGGGTACAACTAACTCTGGCAGGATCATTGTTCTCGAGTTATATTATCAACATGTTTTAGAACACACTAAAAATACTTTCACATAATAAGCCAATATTGGACTTACCGTAATCTTCTCTCTCGTCGGGTGTCAATGTGCCTATAATATATATATATATATATATATATATGTGTGTGTGTGTGTGTGTGTGTGTGTGTGTGTGCGTGCGCGCGCCATGTATTTGATAATTTAAGCAAAAATAATAAAAAGGGAAAATGTGATTGCTTACTGCGGAAATGCTTTTCAAATCTCGCTTCGTCTTCTTGGATATTTATATAAAATATAGGAAATGTGTGACTGTTTAAATGTATATCCATGTGTAAATACATCTATGTCATTCAATAAGTATATATATTTAAGTCCAAAATTCGAAAGAGCACACTTGTATATTCTGATGTTAGTATAAACAAGTATTCAGAAAACTTATACTAACGTATACTTACCATTGGCTTTTTTAATATGTTTTGTACGACCTACAAATATATATATATATATATATATATATATATATATACAATAATAAGAATAATGTTCATTTAATAAAGCACCCTTATTAGTGAAGACCATTCAAAGACTTTGTATTGTGATATATCATAAAGGTGTAATTATTGAAATATCTCGATTGTTTGGAAAATATACCAACACACACTACCCACACGCGCACACATACGCATGCACACACATACGCAGATATACAGTTGTAAAAATATGTGTAATATAACTTACGGATAGTGTCTGCCATTAAAATATCTTGAAGTGATTTTCCTGTAAAGGTGTTATAAAAGAATTCTTAGAAGACAAATATATTGATCGTTGAGAGTACATGGAGGATTATGTATCCGACATTGATTCAAAATCTAACAAACAAGACACACACACTTAGCAGAAATACACTTTCTTATAGATATATAGATGCAGTAATTAATACTTACTGAATTGTCTCCTTTCCCTGACTGACAATAAGACTAAAAAGGAAAATATATAATTATAATAATAATAATTGTGCTATTTTTTATTATGTCGGCGTAATTTAATATTAACTTAATTAATAAAATGAACAAATATTTGCAAAGCTAAAATGATTGGCTTACGATAGACTTCTTTCTCACTGGGTGTCATGTGAACTGGAAATTTAATATATATATATATATATATATATATATATATATATATATATATATATATATATATATATATTAAGAGATAAGCACAAACGGAAATTCTTATAAATGTGTAATAATAATACTGCTTACAGAGTACTGCTTTCTCTGGAATAAGCCTTCCCTTTCTAGCATATGAAATTATCCCTAAAATGAAGAATTATATCGCAAATTCAAGAAATGCGAGGGTTACATCTCTGTCGTAGGATTCAGTGTTGTGAAAATATCAAATTTTAATATTACTGTGGTATATTAAGACTTACCATGACCGGGATATAACCTCTGTCGTATTGATGCCCCTATTGATAGGATATATAGGCTCGTCAATGATAATTGATAATACGTTAAAAGACTAGTGTTTACCATATTGATTTAATTGATAAACAAAGTGCGTTGCTCATTCGATACACACAGAATTTTCCTTATTTACAGATATAAGTATAAAAAACGAATACTTACTGAACATGAACTTGTCCATTGGTTCCATACTTTCTAAGAAAAGCATATATATATATATACATATATATATATATATATATATATATATATATATATATATAAAACACCAATATATTTATACTGAAAACATTTACCAAGAAAACACGAAAACCAACAAGCCTTGCTTACCGTAGGCTCCTATCTCATCAGGCGTCATATGTTCTGTAATATAATATAATAATAATAATTTGTGCATCGGTGTCTCTGTGTGTGTGTGTGTGTGTGTGTGTGTGTGTGTGTGTGTGTGTGTGTGTGTGTGTGTGCATGTGTGCTAACAATGAATATGGATATAAAAGTCATAATTAGTACTACTTACTGAGCATTACTCTCTCGCGATTTCGCTCACCACCTGAGAGGAAGAATCATAACAAAAATATAAATACTATGATAGCATACATAATTGAGAGTGTCAGATTGTCATCATGTGTTAACATATCTTACCTTGTGTTCCTTTCATATGAGCAAACATCTGAACTATAATAAATAAATAAATAATATGTATATAAATAATATATATATATGTATGTGTGTGTCTGTGTGTGTTCATGCGTGCGTGCATGTGTACGTATGTATGTATGTATGTATATAGTGTTTAGATGGGACAAGAGCTCTGAAGATATTTTTGGTATAGGATGTCTTACCAAATCTGTCAGCCATTAGTACATCTTTAACTTCTTGTACTGTGAAAAATTTCCACAAAACATAGATAAGAATTTTTTCTTCATCATAAAATATGTTGATCATTAGTAGTACATTAATTAATCCGGGATTCAAGAAATTATACGCGTATTTACTTATCACGATAAAACATGTCTTTATCCAGATAAATACAATATTTAAGTTAATGCTTACAGAATAGTTCCTTTTCCTCACTTGACAATTCACCTACAAAATGACACACCCACACAAAGACACGTTATATATATATATATATATATATATATATATATATATATATATATTATATATATATATATAATATTATATTCTAGTTGTTTGTGCGTGTATGTGCGTGTGTGTGTGTTTGCATGTAAATGGGAACAAGTCATGTGTATCAAATGTGTCTAGGTAAGTATATAGTGCACCATATTAATATTTCTGTAATATATTGACTTGACAAAGTATCGTATGTCATATAACCTTTTTTTTATATATATATATATATATATATATATATATATATATATATATATATGCGCGCGCGTGTGTTTGTGTATGTGTATTTGTGTGTGTCGTTAAATAAGCACAAAATCACCCTGATTTAAATATCTGAAATTGGACTGCTTACGGATAAATTCGTGTTCATTAAGATGTTCTGCATTTCTAAGTGTGCCTAAAAGGAAGAATTATATCATATTATATTATACGAATTCATATAATATTCATTGTGTGCGTACCTTAGTGTCTGTGTATACTACGAAATGAGTCACTGGCACACAAAAAATCATGAATCTTGAGAAATAAATTTTTAAAAATTACTTACCGTGTTGGACTCTTATTCTTTGCCTCAGGGCAGTCCCTGTTATCAATAGTATGTATATACATATACATATATTCATATACATATACATACACAACACACATACACACACGTATATATATATATATATATATATATGGAAGTGTATGAATATTGTTGATTCGCAAATTGCACTCAAACTTTACATAAGCACTAATTTATTTACACAAACATGAACAACAAATAAGACTTACTGAAAAGGAACTTGTCCATTGGCTTCATATCCTCTATAAAAAGGTGCGAGTATATATATATATATATATATATATATATATAAAAGATTAGATGAGATTATTTTATTTTATTATGATTTTCATCATCATCGTATCCATTATGCATTAGTTGCAAATCAAGCTTATTTCTAAAATCATCCTAAAAAGATTTTCCTAGAAACTTACCATATATCTCTCTCTCTTTATGTGGTATACGAGCTAGTATATGTAAATAAATAAATAATTAGTTTTCTTGTCTGTGTGCATACTGGAGCACATATATTGAAAATTACGCAGGTTTCCATGTCCATTCACAAGCACACACGCACACACATATGCATGCGTACGCACACACACAGACACATACACACACATGCATGGCAGCGCGGGCGCGCGCACACACACACCATTTCCTAATAAATAAATAAAAATAAAATATTCCTTACCGAGGATGGCTTGGTTGTCAAGGTACTTTTCATTTTGCTTTATTTCTAATGGAAAGAAATATATTAACATTCAACGACACACACACACACATCACACACGCGCACACACACGCACACACATACACACACACATACACACACACACACACACACACACACACACATACACACACACATAACACACATATATATATATATATATATATATATATATATATAGGTGAGAGAGAGAGAGAGATGTAAATAAATAATATTATAATATTCCTTACTGCCAACATCCGGATCAATAAGATGCTTAAATTCTTTTCCTGTGAAGGTTTTATGCAAAATGATAGATTAGAAATTGGTCTTCATAGTAGAGAGTAGGTTATTCGATATCGAATAAAGAGAATCAACGAAAAAGATATTAATAGATATAATAATAAAGTAATGCTTACTGAATTTCAGCTTGTTTCGAGGGGATAATGACTCTAAAAATTACAAAACACACTCACTCATTAATTCACTCACTCACTAACTAACAAATACAAGCTCATTAACACACACACACACACGTATGGGTGTGTGTATGTATATGTGTGTGCGTGTGTGTGTGCGTGCGTGCGTGCGTGTATATGTGTAATTTTCAGCAGTTGGCACATTTCCACCAATTAATTGTTAGTAGTAGTAAAGAAATTCTTTATGAGGTTCTTTAAGTCCACTTGTTTACATTCGATATAAGACCTAAGGTATACGTATTTTGTAGAAAGTGTCTGCATTATGTGAGCCAGACTTTTTTTTAAATTTCTGTTTTAAATAAAAATCACCTTGAAACAAGATAGATAAAATGTAGATAAAAATAAAATACTCGGATCAATTATATTATTATTATTGTTGGCTGTTTGGTTGGTTATTGTTGTATTATTGTTTTTTCTAAATAATATATTAATCATTCTAATATTAAAGTATTCTTTAAGTTTGACTAGATCATCATTCCAAGCTATTTATACTATCAGTATGATTTAGCATTAACTTAAATTCATTTCTAAAGTCATATTGAGAAATAGTTTAGCAAAAAACCAACTAAACGACTGGCTTACCATACTTATGTTTCTCCTCCGGTGTCATATGACCTGGAATGCACACAATTTTTATATATATATATATATATATATATATATATATATATATATATATATATACGCGTGTGTGTGTGTCCGCGCGCGTGCGTGCCTGTTTGGAGATCGGTGTGGGTGCAATAACAGATAATCTCAAACTCAAATTAACATAATCTCAAATATAATGCGGCTTACGCAGGATTAAATGCTCATTATATTGCTCTCCATTTCTTATATCTCCCACTATCCCTAAAAAGAACAATAATATCATAAATTTAAGTAACGGGCAGTAGTAGTACCCAAATAATGCAATTTGTCCTAATTGTTTGAGACAATCACTTATTGTTAAATATTTCGATTGAAGCAAGAATTGAGTATTCGTATTTGTATATCTAGTGCTAGAGTAAGTTATCTGTCATGAGAGAATGAGAGAGAGAGAGAGACATAGTTTCATGTATTGACATTACTATATAAAGGCTTACCTTTACCGCGATAAAACATGTCCAGCATAACTGCTCCTGTTATCGATCGATATATATATATATATATATATATATATATATATATATATATATATATACGAAAAATGCATAAAAACATCACGTCACTGCACAAACAGACATAACCAAAAAATACAAACATGGTGAGGACTGGTAATAGATGAAGGTTGGCATATACTAGAATGATTTTAATATTTAACTAACTAGTTACAATTCAACCTGAAAAATGTATAACAAACAAATAAAGCTTACTGTAAGCGAACTTCTCCAATGTTTTCAGCTGACCTATGAAGGGGATATATATATATATATATATATATATATATATATATATAAACCATAGGTATCAAATAATATTGAAAATATTTTGATACTAAACAATATTCAAAAAGAATAGCTTACTATATTCTTCTCTTCTTTCTTCTGGCATCTTACCTAGAATATATTTATAAATAAATATATATTGTGTCTGCGACCATCTTGGGGAACATAGGTGAAAAATGGTAAACGCTTTCATACACACACATACACCACACACACACACACACACACACGCACGGACACTTCCACATAAAGCAAAGAAAAATATACTATTGCTTACTGAACAATATCTCCATCTCATCGAATGCTGATCTTTTTGTACGAACTTTGCCTAATGGAATATATATATATATATATATATATATATTACAAATACACAATGTTTTTGATCAACTGAATTACAAATTTATAACCCCATTAACTAGAGTACTTCAGCAAAAGAAAGCACAGCTAAGAGACGGACTCGAACCCACAGCCTGTAGTAGGTTTATAGCGTAGTGTTGTAATCACTGCGCGATCAATATGCGTTCAAACGAATAAGATTATTTGGATCCGGGTTAGAATGGTTACGAACAATAAGCACAGGTCACAATTGTAATGGATTTCCAGCAACAAGTGAACTGCATCTTTTACTCCATTGTACCCCGGTTTCAGTATTGATTATGTAACGTAGCGTTAACCTGGTAACAATATATTGTTGATAAAATTGTCTTGTGGTATAACAATAGACCGAAACCCCTTCGTGGTTCCTTTATTGTGAATAGCCTGAGTAACTAGCTGCTCCTATTATCCCGGGTTATAGAGCATGGCACCTCTTTTCCGTGGTCGTGCTGTGTGGGAGGTCGAAGATTCGAATCCCGGTCATGGTACTATAGGAGGAATGTTTCACACAACCAGTTAAATGGCAAAGTATTTTTACCCAAGTATATCATCTACTGTTAATTCTGAGTTTGTTTATAATTAGTCATCACGGTGAAGCAGTAACCATATGCGTCTTTCTCGTTTCAAGTAGCCAGCCACGTTAAATAACTGCCATTTCGGCCTGTATTATTATTATTATTATTATTATTATTCGTCTCATATGCCTGTCTTTGAAATAATTTCGTTATAATCGTACTTCTACTTGGTGGTATCCAAGTAACAAAACTGTCCGATACCATCAAGTGAAATATCGACGACAACTGTTGACACTAAATGACAATAAATGCATAGTTATCGAGGAAATGTATTCCTCTTTCCCCCTTCTCCCGGATTCATTTAATCTTTTACATAAACACTTTCGGAATGTTAAGAATAGTTTACACGAAGATAGAAGAAAAGGTTACGCAGTAGCGCTTCTTTGCTGATTGGCAAAACTGGCTTGCCACAAAGGTAGCTTTGTATACATGTTTACTACTACCGCGCGTCCGATCAATGCTGTTTAGCGACATCGGCACAATCTAGGCCATTCAGTGTCCTAAAAACGCCTGTGACTGAAAAATTGAAACTAGTGTTTATGGGCCACCCGTTTGCACAAAAGAAATTAAATGAGCCGAATGCCCGTCAAATGTACCGAGGCGATGTGAATTCTGAAACACAGTTAATACATAGGAATCACTATTTATTGAATCGTCGCGAACTGGAAATCCCATTATTTAAGCCGGTTGACGAGCCAGTTTAAAGTTCCCATTTCAATTTCGTGGACGTATATTACATACAATCAAAATACCGTTAAACTCGATCGAATTTTCAGAATGTTTCTTGCTAAACCGGTGATTATGATTTTCCGATATTGATCGCTGGACTGACGACTTGATAATACAAAAGAAATCAAATTTCAAATTTGAATCTCGTCATAACGACGCAATTCATATTTCGGACGCATGGAACCGAAACTGAACTATCACGTCGTGTTAAGTTTTCGTCGTAAAAGATTCGTAATATCTCAGTCTCGTTTGCTCTAATTCATCGAGTCATTCATGGTTTCTGTCAGTTATGGGTAAACCTGTAGGTGCTGCTAAACCCGATGGAAACTTAGCTCTTAAAACGTTTATTTCCAGATGGTACGCAGTCACCTACTAAAACAAACACTGGTCATAAACTACACACACATCGAATTTCCAGCTAACTTTCCCGTTCGATACTTACTTAAACTTGGACTTGGTATCCAAGCCACGGCAATGACTACCAAGAGCAACAGTGAAACTGTCTTCATTTTGATTGAAATCTGCAACGACAACAACAGTTAAAAGGTACAACTTTTGCCTAATCGTATAATATCTGTTGAATGAATAGAACATCGTTCAATTCTGTTGAAAAGAACGACCTGAAACAGTTTCATGTGACGCCGATAAATATCTGATAATCGTTGATTATTTTACAATCAGTAAAAATGTAGCTGGCTAAATTATGACGATATATATATATATATATATATATAAAATATATATATATATATATATATATATGCATACATACATACATACACACAAGAGCGCGCGCACACAAACAAACAAATGCAAATAAAGTGAGGAGAGAGGGGAAGGAAATGCGAGAGAGAAGAGGAGAGAGAGAAAATAGAGAACGAGAAAAAAATCCAGAGAGAGAGAGAGACTGAATAATACTAAAAAAAAATCCAAACAGGTAAAATCATAGTCATAAACGCTTTTACCTAGAACTAGAAGCAATAATACTTCGATTATCACATGAATTGAAAATCTTCTATCGATCCTAAAACGCAGTCTAACAAACGCGTAGTATGTCAAGACAACTCGCTGCCAGACGTCGGAATGAGATAATCTTTTTTTCTCTTATCCCTAAACCGTTATATATTTAATATACATCAGCGCCTAAAAGACGGATTGGAATGTTCCTTAAACAAATTCTTAACCGAATCATCTAACGGTTTAGTAAATCCGTTAAATATTTCTGTCGAAAGACGTACGAACATGAGCGGAATTGCAGAGAGGTGGGGGGGGGGAATTTGTAATTTTCAATTTTAATTTAAACATATATATTCATAATTACACAGTTATACTGAGGCGCGCCGACAGCAGGATGGTTGGAATACTGCGCTACAAACATTCAGATCCGGGTTCCAATCCGAATCATGGCTGTTATTGTGGAATGTTTCACCAAGGAGTTGACATTATATCATATATTCCAGATGTGACCAGCACTCAAGCTAAACAAAGAACTGACCTTCACTCGCTACACTTATCATGTTTCACAAGTTTAATCTGGTAGAGTCTTGCGCCTCCGTGGTCTCGTTGGTAGCCCACTGGACCACATATCACTACCACCTGAGTTGGAATCACGGACATATCTGAACCCTATTTCACCTTCGACTCCATTTCAGTTTGAGGTAGCTGGCCCCATTTAGCTTAACATGTCCACAAAATGGCCGTAAAACATCAATCATCATCATCTTGAAGAGAACTGACAGGGGAATTTTACTTCTCACTCCATAATATTTGTATAAGAAGCCTAATTGTATTCAACTTTTAAAAGGAATGGAATCAGCCCATCTGGTATTTTTATGATTTATAGCCATAATGCCGAGGCCCAGTTTCCACCAACAAGTAACCTATCCACCTTTTCATTGAGATGATAATGAAATATAATAATTTCACGATAATCTTTCAGAGAGAAAGGCACTTTTGGTTAAAAATATTGAAAAACATGAACCCCATTCGTTATAAGAGAAGACTAGGCATTGGATGAAATGGGCGGCAAACTGATTTTTTCAAATTCGAATATAATCTGATAAATTCAATATTCAATAATAAGAATTTCAGTTGAATTTGTTCAAATGTACATTGGAATTAGGACTGGTTTTAATTAAATAAAACAGCTACTAGAAATTATTATTCTAGACTACCAATCAGCAAACAATGTATTTTCTGAGCATGAATTCGTTGATTTTAAAGGAAGAATCTGTTATCAAAATGCGGCAATTTATTCTAAACGTTTGGTGTTTCAGTGTTGCGAAAGCTTCGGTGACACAAACTGACAAAGTACGACAATGATATTATTCTACGTCATATAAAATTAAATAACTTAGATTATCAAATGTTGATGATGATGAAATGATGATGATGAAACGGCCAATAAATTGTCGTTCGATCAATCCGTCGATCAAGTTTAGCGAAACATTACTATTGTGTCTGTAGCATACACGATTATTAACAATCTATCAAATTTCACTGAGCAGAGTTAAGCTTTTGCCCGGATTTTCAATGTAAATTGTTTTATATACAGTTTTAGATGAAGAGGTTTTTAATTAGACTTGATATCAGGAAGAAATATAAATATATGTTTATAAGAGTGTCATAAATATTACTCTTTCATTTTGTTCTGTTTCAAGGTGCTTTCAAATTTCTGAAGGCTAGTTTGCTAGAAAAATCTGTTCGTTCCAATTCTCAAAATAGTGATTAATCTGTTACGGGTTTGATTAATACTTTTTGCCGACTAAAATATAATAGATTTATAATTTATTGATATTTTATACAAATAATTATTTCTTTTGATAACATTGATTAAATCTAAGCTTTAGTTAGCCAAAGTTGGTGGCCTCTGTTAAGTCGTATACGTAACCTAATAGTTCATAATCAATGTCCACAGTACTTTGGTAATATCTTTAAATCAATATTGAGACAACACCATATATTATATTATATTAGGGGTGAGCTGATTTCCGATCTGATTAGAAATTTAATATTTACAAGAATTGATTCCATACAATCCTCTACAAACGATTATATTTCAGCTAATTCAAACAGTAATACAATTATTGTTCATGCACAAGTCTACACAACTAACAGATAGATTCTCTGAAGATGTAATATAAACATCGTATCCATAACAGATCGAATTATTTACGTCGTGTTGGCTACGGATCAATCAGGATTGGCATAAAACCAAAATATCAAATATAACAATAATAACTTTTACAAAATCTCTTTTACCTATACATGTAGTATGTTTTACAGGAGTTCAAGAATTTAAATTGATACTTGATAGAGACTCTAAAATTCTACTTTTAAATCCATGTAATAATTGGAGCCAATATAAATAGCAGAATACAAATTCCTATCCGGATCATATTAATTATCAAATTTCATTATATTTACCTTTGATCAATGTCTTAATATTTACATCTTTACAATAATTTATAATTATCAAACAGAAGTTTACTTCCTGGTTCAAATAAAACAATAATTAATTTATAATTAACGATACACTATGCGCTTATAGTATACAGATTTCTGAATGTCTTAATACACGGTACACGATTATTAGCATTACTGCTTACATCCAATCATCCCGACTTACTGTGATCAACTACCGGGGTCAACAAGTTCATCACGTGACGTGAATTCCGTCATTCATAACCACTGACCTGAAAGAAAACTAGGCCGAACAAGGCCGCCGATTTGATGCCAAACAGTTCCCAACTTCCGGTCGGGGCAAAAAGTTAAAAGGTGACTGCTAAAATCAGGTTTATAAACATGGTGAATTCTTGGTGTGTTGTTGGTTTGCATAAGCTGTGCGCGTGGAAGTAATACAAAGGGGTGTTTCATCTTTGACTTCGCTTCATTACCTTTGGAGGTCGCTCGGCTCATTTAATCTACCATGTGAACAACATTGGCCGTAAAAGATTAATCATCATCATGACAAAAGAGAGCTTAGAATCTATTTTATAGCATATACTTTTCTTACAGTTTTATATTTGAGTTTTGAAAGTAAATGTAATCAACGAAATAACATGATTTTACTATACAATTATGTTTTAATATTTTAATATTATTTCTACCTGGTCTGCTGTGTTAATGTTGAATTATCTAATTATAAGTCAAATAGAAAGGCTTACTGCTTACAATCAGATGAACAAGAATTAATATTAGTTCAGAAATTTCAAAACTGTTATAATTCAATACAGTGAAGACAAAAAAAACTTCCTGTCTATATACATAAGATTATTTTAATTGCAGAATATTCTCAATTTTACTCAAACCTGCATGTAAAAATTACCTATTTCGTAAGATTCATATAATTTGACCTTTCTAACAATGTTGATAAATGTGTGCATATACCTAAGCATGTGTCTGGTCTACTCATCAGCATGTGGGAACCAGCTAATTCGCTTTTCGTACGCGACAAATATGTCACGCACACAGGAAAGCGACTACATGCAGGCTACGTACAAAAAGCGGAAGCACGTAAAAACATACCATTTGATACCACAGCTCGCAACAAACAACACGTGCGTGTGGTTCAATGGTGACTTGCTACATACATATCATAAACTATTTTGACACCACAGTTTACATTCAACAGTAATTTTCTGTGGTCCAAAAGAAACCTGTATAAAAGTATTTCGACACACTCAGATGGATGACCTCAGCTTATTCTGGGTTCGAATAACCATAAATCCTACCTATATGAACCATGTATCAATACACGTCCGACTGGTCTGGCGTCGAAGTTCTTCTCTAACCTAAGTGAAAAGTTTAGCCTTTATATACCCTCAGCGTGTTAACAAACATTACACTTTGTCACCACAGAGAATGTACACTAACTCAGTATCGACTCACTGAAGTGATTTAACTAAAATAAAAACAAAGTAATGAAAAGTGAGTTTTATAGTGTATTATTGTAGAGAATGTATGATGAGTATAGAATAGAAAGTAGATGATAGTGAGTAGAGAGAGAGAGAGAGTAGAGAGAGTATTATATTATTATATATATATATATATATATATATATATATATATATATATATATATATATATATATATATATATATTGCAGGCATTATAGCAAATTGCCAGTTTCGATTATGGAAGCAATGAAGTTTGAAAAAAACGAAGATTAGTAGAATTCTTGCAATTCTTTGTTTACATTCCATTATCAATCACTATTGATAATGATCACTGTCCTATTATCTATATAGCCACCCGTATATTCAGAGCGTCCATGATGAACATCAGTGGAATTATTTAAGATGAAACAGATATTTTTTTAACATTGGGTAGCCACAAGATGCTACTCTCCTACTGAGATTGAGTGAAGAAAACATATTCATGAAAGACAATACCAACATTTCCAATTTTGCTCAAATAAAATTGTACTGATTAAAAAACATTTTTAAATGATGAGTTCACGTATGATCTTTCTTTCGTTCACGCCATTTATTGTTGCATTATAAAGGCCACACCTTTTTCAGTGTATTCTACTTATCGTAGCTATCAGTATGTTCGAAAATGTGCTGTAAAGATCTGTACCTGTCTCCTAAAGTTATTTAGAAACAAAACAGAAACGATCTTAAATCAATTTAGTTCTGAATAATGTTCGATTAATAAACGGTTAAGAATATAAATAATTAGATCAGTATAGCATGGCACTTTTGACATATCTCCTTTCTTAATTTATTTAAATTTTTGTTTTCCTCTTCTAGAATGTCGTTGATACGATCATTATGATTTCGATATTTTCCTTTTTAATTCTGGAATACTTAGCTTCATGGAGGTGTAGTAGCCGTATAATGCCGAATACATGCACACGAAGAAGGCACATTATAAAAAGAACGCGTTGATATTTTATTAAGAAGTAAGGATGCATATTGCACAGGTAGTCTTTTAATACCTTATTTCAGGCTGTAATCTATCCCTCGATATGTCACTGAAGCATTTATAATTTTCCTATAACATCAAGGATAAAAACGTTAACGTGGATAAAGTCATACATCGCCGACAGAACCCAGTGTGTTTATTACCAGATGTACGTATTAAATGTGGCTCAAAACAAGCATCCGTTTTAAGGCCAGATAATTACTCTATTTAAAGTAAGCCAGTATTAAACGGCGTAACATTAAATATCATTGCTCTAGCGATAATACTGAAGTCTACGTGACTTGTGATAAATGGGATGATATTTCATCCACAATTGAGGGTTGAATTTAAGACTTAAGTATTTGGATGAACAGTAACATGCTGAATTTCACTGTTTTCTATTCTAAACAACATCTGAAGAAAACTGAGAATCTTCGCAGTAAGGTAGGATTAAATTCTTCCGTGTGTGTAAAATATCTAGGGATTATATTGGATAAAACTCTAGGAACGATGAAATAAGAAATATAATGCATTGTTATACAATATCACTGTCTCTGATAGATTGCCTACGGGAGTCTGCACGTCTGGTGGCACAGATTCTCAAAAAGGAACATATAACGCCAGTTCTGTTCTGTACTGCTCTGTACAAGATCCGGTTTCACACATTTAGAGTGAGATTGCTGCGATCTGAGCCTTTTTTATATTCGCTCCGTACACTAATGAACCGAGAGAAACCCTAACGTGCATCAGCTCCCAAGATGTGGAATACGTTCCCTGATCATATGAAAATCGCTGCTAAGGAAGAAATATTTGTTATCAGTTTTATTTATAAATGTGTTCGGGTTATATGAGGCAGAACATGTTTTAATTCTGTTTTTCGTGAAAAACGCCTTAGGGCAACTCAAATTGACAAAGGCGATCGCTCTCTCTCTCTCTCTCTCACTCACTCACTCTCGACCCGACACGTTCATGTGTTCTTGTGGCATTGATAACAAAATAGCCATGGTCCATTGCATGTGCCACGACCCATAAAATAATTTCAATAATTCGTATCGCAATTCACAGTTAAAACTTGAAAGCTTAAAATAGTTTTTAAAAAGAACAATAACACAGCTATCGGAATGGAATGGTGAAACGAAGATTTTACTCTGTTACAGAAATTTCATGGGTTAAATCATGAAAATGAATCCATCCTTTGTCTTAAAAGTGGAAAGACAATATGTGGAGTCATTCTGAATTTGTAAATATTATGTAGGAATATTTATATTTGAAAGTAAATATCCTTAGGCATGAATAATTCCATAATTAAATGATGACATTAAATGGGATATATATATATATATATATATATATATATATATATATATATATATATATATATATTGAGGTCTTTACATCAGCTGATATTAGTACTTGAATGTAATGAAAGCTGTTTGATCCTAAAAAATAAATAAAATAGTTATTAAAAACAAATTAACTTGAATGTAGTATCAAAATTTACATTGATCATCCTTTTATCCTGTATTTTACTTTTCGTATAGTTTATATCCCGCAATGGCTTTATGTCGTTCTTGGTTTTTGAGGTCACTGATCATTTACTGATGAAGGGTTGTTAAGAACGGTCTACAAAGAACAATGAAATATATGATTTCTCTGCATGTAATTAACATATGACATATCTATAGACATCCAGTTCAAGAAGTCCACATATCATTTTTCACCGTGAAAAGTAAATAACAAAATATATGCATTTTAATTAAATAATGATATTAAAACAAAACAGTATCTTGTAGCATAATTGTCGTGATGTTATAATTTCAGACGACAGATGTCGTCAAAATAAGTTTTTTTATTGCATCTGTGTTTGGGGTAGTTTTGGCGTAGTTAGTTTGCTCTAGGAATTTTGTTTTACTTTCAATAAGACTGCGTGAAAAATCCCCAAAATGTTGACTATTTAAAACATATATTTAGCCGTCCATTTGCTTAGCTACACAGTTCTTGTGAGCTATATCCCTCAAATAATGGAATCAACCGACCTGATAATAGGTTGTAATTTTAGTGCCAGGTTAAAGTCTCAGTTCCCGTACAACTGGCTCGTACACGGGACTGGAGTTCTTGTTTAGCAGATCACTGGTTGTATGAAATTAAGCATTAATTCGTGCAACTCCAAAGAGTTATTAGCAGTTTTGATGGTGATATAAATTTCTATGTGGATAATAAGTCTGATGCTGAAGTTCGAAGTATTAGTAGATATATACTGGATCCATCTGGATTCACTCAGCGTGTCACTGTCGCAACTCTTTTATTCTCTGTAGTTTCAAGCTCCGTTATATTACGAGTTCCACCCGTTTGTGATCCACGTCACAGTAATAATAAAGATCAATTCTATGACATCAACTTGTCAGTACCGTTCATCATCAAGACGAATTGCATATGATGAAATACACATCACAATAAAAAAATACAGGATTTATAGAAAATTAAGTTCGTCCCAAGTTCTGAATAAACATGAACTTGGTGAACTGGTAGAAACTTATAACGAAGCTGTCCGATATATCGATTACACGACTCCCTCGAAATCCTGAAACATTACTTCTGGACGCACAGATATTCTGAGAGAGAAGTCCCGCGGAGAAAACCTGGAGCTGAGCGTCTTTGACGGCATATTTTGTATTGTGCACGAATATCTGTAAACAAACCAATTCACCTCTTACGAGTAGAAGTGTTTCTATCCCACAAAGACAGAAGAAAAATGGAAAACATCTAAACGTAACTCTTGCTGTCGTCAAAATTGTGAATATCAAGTTTAGCCTCATTGACTTCTGTAACTTTAACATCTCTTGCGAGTTCTCGTTTATCACATTGACAGTATCGAGTCGAAGAGCATTATTATATTAAAACTATGTGATCCAAAGGGCTCGATGTTTGTTCCCCTTTCAGAGCGCTACACAACTAAACAGTGATGTGGGGAAATGCATATTTCTGGACATCAACTCCTAGCTTGTGCAATACGTTACCTGATAATTTCACGCTGGAGTTAAGCCTGGAAATATTTTTTAAATTTTCTTTAAAAGCATTTATATAAATCATCACATTCATCATCGCATCTTATCAATCACTCCCTTTGTATATTTGTTTATAAAACCTTTTCAGTATTATACCTATCAGACCAACCAATATTAATTAAGGCAATAGACAATGCATTTAATATATTACTATATATACTAAATCGATCTAACAGAAGGCTTACATCAGTTTTTGATATCTATAAACAAAAACTACCGATTTCTCAAAATTTCGTCTCTAGGCCTGCATAAATAAACCAATAATTTTATCTATAAACAAATTGGTTTCAATCATCACCATTTCCTACAACTAACAATTACTTCGGGGACTCCACTTTATACAAATACTGACTGTTACTAAATATTTCGCCGAAATCCACCATGTATCCTTGTATCCGGATCAGTCGTAATAGAAAAAAACATTCGCAACCAAAGCATAACTTACTTTGAATGATAATGGATCGTTCTCATTTGATCTACATATCTAAGCGAGTTGTGTTTGATTTTTTGTTCTTAAAAAAGGTAAATAAACAACATAAAACATGTCTAAATGAAGCGAAAGTTTAATAATCTCTAAGACTAAGACAGCTTATATTGACATTGGGGGGGGGGGTGATATATAATCTTCCCTTCACGAAGAGTGGATTGGGATCAAACACGTATCATCTCTCCTTTCTCCCTAATCATCCACACCGCAACACCCGCCTCACCCCCCCCCCCACTCCCATTATACAAAGAAACCTACCGCACCGTCGCAAAGGTAAACATAACTAAACAAATCTAAACGAAAATCAATCAACAAATCCCCTTTATTATACAGTTATGTAGCTTGATTTAGCAATTTGTTATGCGCCATGAATACAGAAATATTTACTTTTATTTCCTCCAACCCTCAACATTATATGGATATCTTATCGGTAGGGATTGGACTCGATCTATTCGCATCGCCCCTCGGTCCAAAAACTAGAGGCCGTCTTTACACACTTTTCACTGATACAGTTGTCGTTTTCGTGGCAGATCTCGTTCCTACCGCGCTTCGGTCCACATCGACCATCGGGACTTAGGATGCTCTCCCTGTGACAGACCAACAGTTCACAACATTGGGAGTCCAACTGACACTTCTGGGTGTTGCTAATACACTTCACGCAGTAGCCGTCCTGGAATGAACAGTAGGGATTCCGGTTTAGAGGGAGATACGGTTAATCGTGCGGCGCCTCTGGCGAATCGTTTCGGTTGGACAACGCCACGTGCTTAACCTTTATCAGTTAGTCGTATTTCCCTAAACCCTTACATACTAACCTTCGTCATACTGACTCCATTGGGCCAGTAACAGACGGTATCCCCGCAACAACGAGAGTTCCACGCTAAAGTACTCCTACATGGCCTACCAAGGCCAATACAGTCCCTCTTTTCCAGCTCCCCTCTCTTGAAATAAGCTTCACGAAGACGATTAAATACATCCGATCTAAATATATGACACATTATGTAAGTAAGTAGTAGTAGTAGTAGCAGTAATAATAATAATAATAATAATAATAATAATAATAATAATAACAGGAGAAACAATTATCATAAAAACCTACATATAAAAGGAAGGCCTCTTTACTAACACTATCAATACAAAGGCTCACAACACTAATGCCTCAAAACGGAGTACGGATATAAATAAAAGTTAATATATGTGTAATACATTGGCCAGGTGGCAGCACTTTATGGTGGCTAACTCGTATTCGGCCGTGTTATTTGACTATTTAAATCTCTCAGTAAAGTTTCTTTTTAATAAACACACACACACACACAAGAATGTGTATGCGTGTGTCTGTACGTTAGCAAAAAAGTATGACAAAAGAGTGTTAAACGAGGGTGACTATGACGTTGGTTGTTACTATAAATCGGAACATGATTTTACTCAATATATTTTAAAATAATTATTCTATACTCAGTTTTATGTAACCCAAAGAATCTAGTAGTTCTCCACAGGAGGAAGCTTTAATGTCATTGGCGGGAGGGAGATTTTAAGATTGTTTATAATATACATGTACCTACCTTCTGTCAAAATCATCATCTTCAGCACCTGCAAATATATTTAGTACATATATATATATATATATATATATATATATAGTGTATGTGCGTGTGTGTGTGGGGGTCTGCGTGTGTGTCTATGCGTGTTATATTAGTTATCAATTCCAATTGCCTATTTTCATTATCATAATTCTAGTTAATATTTTTTAAATAAAGCTATTATTTATTACCTGTGATAGTCAGACAGATCAGACCTGTAACGAGAAAGTATATCGTCGACATGTTAACTAATATCCAAAGCATAGAAACCTGAATCCAAAGCAACAACAAAGAGAATAGACTGAGCTTCAATAATGTTATAACTAGGCGTATATATATATATATATATATATATATATGTGTGTGTGTGTGTGTGTTTATATATGTGTCGCATCGAGGTTGTTAGCCGCCATTAATGATAAATACATAAATACAGCTCTCTCAAAAAGTTCCAGACATAAAATTAGGCACTCAGAGCTGATAATGGCGTGAGAAAAAATGCGATACAATTTAACGAATACAATATGAACTCTGCGTTATGGAAGAAATTACGTTCTACTCTATCAATTATCTAGAAACAATTAATATTTTACAATTAGTCTGCAGTTTTGGCTTCTGTGTCTTAAATGCAAACAAACAACCGACGTGTTTAATCTGTGCAAACTTTTGGAAGGAAGTATATTTTTCCGGGCCGCTGGAAGCATTATAGAAATGATATATGATATGTGTTTATAATGACACAATGAACCAAAATGACAAAAATGATGGTGAATGTTGCAGCTAGTTATTGTATAAATTGCTTTTGAATTAGAAATTTTAGCTGGAGATAAATATCCTCCTCACACACTAGCAATCAGTATCCTTGTTTCTATGTATGTAACACGTCTTGGTACACATACACTCATTTAGTATTTACACACACACACACACACACACATGCGCGCGTTCGTACGTACATATAGACACAGTGACATGTGTGTACGTGTGTGTGTGTATGCATGTATATATGTGTGTGTCCTATGTAGAGTTTGGACAACAACAACAACAACTATAGAGTTCAGTCGAATTATGATAATAACGCATCCTATTATGAGACACTTAAACTAACGAGCATCCACAATTTGTGCCATTTATCAGGAAATCGTTCATCTATAATCAGACTGTTTATTCTATTACTGGCATTGTTATTGTCATATTGTTCAGTGGTACACTGACCCCAGTTGTATTGTTGTTGATACATCCGACTAACACACGCACATACACACACGCGCGCGCAACACATAAAGCGGCCAGAATGAAGAGTGTACACTTCTACATCAATAGATTAAAGTACTTGTGTATTCGACGTCTTAACGATTTTACTATTCAATTGTTCAAAACAAAAGCTGTATCGTGCCGAGTGTTTCGGGAAGAATATCAAACGAAGTATTATTGCTACTACTTCTACTATCAGATGCCGTTTATCTAGAAGTCTGCTATTTCACTGGTCGATAATATGTAATTTGAAGAAAGATTACTACTCTGCTTGCTCTCCAAACTCATTGTAAAAAAGGAACAACTCCTTCTTCGCTCCAGCCTCCTCAATTAATCTTCCAACAAGTTCATTGTCATTAATGAGAGACAGTGTATGCGTGTGTGTGCGTGCGTGCGTGCGTGCAAAATATGTGATGTGACTGCGTCAGACATTTTTATCATCCCAGAAGTTACTGCATTTGTTTCTACTGCAATAATATACGCAGTCCTCAATTTATCCTTGACCTTGTAATATTTCTGTGTATTTGTATTCATGATATTGCTAAATCGATTTGAAGTGAAGTCATTCGCGGATGAATTATTACTGTTAATAATCTTCTTAAAACTTTTCACTCTCATGGGTACGTATTGTAATTGTACTGGATTTCTGGCTATATTCACTACTGATAGTAGTTTTGTTAAAATCCTGTTTGTTACTTTTGCGTTATGACTGGCTAACTGACTGAATGAATGATTGACTGACTTAATGATCACATAAGTGAATGATGACGATTGGTGTTTTACGGCCACTTTTGTGCACGTGGTAGGCTAAATGGGCCGAATGACCTCCAAAGGTAATGAAGCGAATTCGACCAATTAAACAATCAAACAATCAATCATCACAGTCATCACCCATCAACCGTCTCTCACTCATTCACTCGCTGACTGACTCATCCACAACTACACTTTTACTCAGCCATCAAGATGAAATAAAATATTTCAGGGCAATATTGGAACAGTCCAACTGAGATTGCTGAAGACTTCACAACAACAACAACAACGACAACGACGACGACGACAACAACAACAATAATAATAACAACAATAACAAGAATAACAACAGTAATTATTATAACATGGATATAAGCATAATCAGCTGGAATCATTCAATGATGCTATACAGTATTATCACATGATAATAAATAGTGCTGCCACCAGTTGTACAGTTTTGTTTATTGTTTTGTTTATTTAGCGAGGATTTTTACAATTTATCCAATTTTCAGGACAAACAGCCAATTAACAGACATAATAAAAAATAATTATAATACTACATAAGGTGCATAAAGTTAGAAATACCCATACCAGTGTATTTTTACAAGATCAAAACATGCAAGGAAAATAATTTCTTTTCTCGGAAGACATTAAAAATGAGTAGTGGATTTATCTCCAGCACATTGTCACAGTTGGATGATAACTCATCAGCTGTTTTCTCTTCAGCTCACCCTGTGCCTAAATGTGTTGTAAAAAGACTATAAGGTCGTTCTTATTAACTCCATTACAACGAAAGGCCACCCTTTATGTATCTAAACAAATATTTATTCAATACTAATCTTAAATTCAATATGGCAATCTGCATTTAAAAGGAGCCCACGGCTCCAAAACAACCTTAATTTGAGTTTAAAATGTAATTATAATGCCAATTAATCCAAGTAATATAATATTGCTAGTTATACTAATATACTTATATCACTCTTTCTAGACTTGTCTGTTGAATTTGACGCAGTTGGCTACAATGTATTTTTCTGTAGATTTGGGATAGGTTTAGTTAATCAGGCAAAGTAGTTGAATGACTTCAGTTCTATTTGAAACAACTTTCCCACAGTTTATAGATAGATATTTTATTGACCCTATATAAACAATATAGATGAGAAAAAATATGCAAATAGATTATATTATTTAAACGATTATGTCATATATAAAGTCAGCATAACTCTGCAATATTATACAGCTGTAATATGTTTTTTTGTATTTTATATTTTAGTTATTGATATATTTTTTTATTTTTTCAGATTCAGCTGTCGGTAAACATTCTCATGAGGCTGATGTGGCTAAGGTAGAAGCGGCCAAAATGAAGGAATCATTGATGTAACAGGCCATTGTTAACCGAGCAACTCCAGTGCAGCTAATAACGGATTCAACCGTAAATGCAGTTATTGGTGACCATGCAGCCATTGGCGATCCAGATGTCGTCAAGCGGACTATCCGTCGTCAGAGGTCCAAACACCGTCCCAAACATCCAACTAGAGCCACAAAGGTGGTGATCCCTGATGAATGGAAGAGCACTGGTGGCTATAATCAACAGAATTTCCTCATGTGCGACAATGGCCCAGATTCCAGAAGTCTCATGCTTGTGTTTTATGCAGACACTGCCCTACATCTCCTTGCTCGTTCCCGTACATGGATGATGGATGGTACATTTGACATTGCTCCAAATATTTTCTTCCAGCTCTATGTATTTTGAGCCACCCTCCCCCCGCCCCGGTGACTCATCAGTCAGTTGTGTTTATGCTCTGCTTGGTGACAAATCCCAGTCAATATATGAGGAGCTCATATTTGCCACCCAGAATTGTTGCAATATCTGGGATTTTAACCTGATGCTACAACCGTGTTCATGTGAAATGCTAGAGGGGCTTGCCTTTCTACTAGTGGACTGTGTGCTTAATGGATTTCAGTTCCTGAAAGATAACCTACCAGATGGTCTTGAGTCTCTTCCGTACTACTTAGGGTGCACACCTATTTCTGGTGGTACTAATCCGTCTACACGTACGTGTTGTGTGCCTGCCTGTATTGTACTCTCCTTCTTCATGGAATGTGAATGAGGTGACCATCAAAGGTGAATCTCGAACAAAATCTCTTTGTGAGGCTTGGAATCATTCATTTGCTTCATTAGTTGGACATGCTCTTCCAACTGTATGGGATCTCATCGAAACTAATCGCAAGGACTCTGTCATGGATGAATCAGCTATGTTTCTAGATCAGCGCGGAGAACTCTACAAAACATGTTAGAAGCAGCTACAGGACAGATTGCTTACTTTCTCCTATTCGCTGACACCAGATCACTGTCAGAAACCCTAAAGACCATTGGACAGACAATCCGGTTTAAATAAAAAAATTATCAATCCTGTACAGAAACAATAACATGTGCTATTAAAGTGTGCCATTTTATCTTTAATAATTTATACACACAATCACCAAAGCCACACAAATGGGGGTAAAGTAACTTAGGGGCAAAAGACCTATGGGGATAAAGACCAAAGGGGAAAAAGACCTAGCAGTCTCTGTCTCTCTCTCTCTCTCTCTCTCTCTCTCTCTCTCTCTTTCTCTCCACCCCCCCCCCCTCTCTCTCTCTCTCTCTCTCTCTCTATATATATATATATATATATATATATATATATATATATTTATATATATCTATATATAAGGAATGTTTCATTTAAATCAACTGATCTAAATCACTCTAAAAATCAATGGCTGGCTTTGATTCCTTTTGAATTTGGATGTGATTTAATACAGAATAATGACAAATTGCAATTTTTGTATATTTCCAAACTAGTTTTTACAAATTGAATCCGATGTTAGTCACAGTCATTTGCTAAATAATGTTTATGGTGAAATCTAATGACAATACAGCTCCATACTATAAAGATATATAGCAAGTATAGTGGGCCTTCATGAACACAGTATATCCAATTCGTGTGACCCCCCCACATTAATTTAGTTAATCATCTACCTAATTGGAGATGAGCCTTCAGTAACTACACAATAAACTTACAGGTGAAGCCACATTCTGTAGTCATTATAATGTGGCACTGGACCTTTATTAAACTTTGAGATTGGAATTATCATTAAGGTCTTATTGTTTCGATGCTGGATAACAGCAACATAAATCATATGTTGTTTTATTCAATATTTCCAAATGATACAAAGTTAATAAACTGTTATAGGTACATATCAGTCTGCTGTTTCTCCAAAGATTCGTTTATAATCATCATCAAATGATACAAGTGATTGCACTGACGTAAGACATACGCCAGAACTGAATCTAACAGCCGTAATTGTTATAACAAAATAGTTATTCATCAATTATATGAATAACTCTTTGCCTATTTTGATCAATTTTAATGACGAATATAATAATCAAAAAAAAAATTTGCACTGTATTGACCTTCAGTGTGGTGATTTACCACAAACGTGAAGTAACTATAGGCAACCCAAAGATACTTATTTTATGTATTATCGCTCGGGGATTGATGTATCGTATTTATCAATATGCTCAATATGTTTGTTTAGTGGATGTGTTATACTATATATTTCGAACCATAAGTAAGTGGAATAATTTTCATACATTACATTAAAATTAGATATAGATCTATAATTCTGAAGAAAACGCAATATAGTTCACTGTTTCAGTAATAAGTTTCTTGGTGCAATGCAATTATACCAATTTAACAAGATAATGAAGATTAGGGTAACATTAATTGAGTAGATCTTCAACTAACCGAGACTATTAGCATTGTTATAGTTCAGTCTTGCGGAACTGCCATCGAGATGATGTCTACAAGTGCTTCACGGATTGAGTGATATTATTGGATGACTGCTTTACTCAATCGGATCGACAGGACAGTTGTGTTGTAGAAACCCTCTTTGACACAGATATAGGACCGGATTCCACGGTCTTCAATGAGTCTGTAAGAATTTCATAACGATGTGTCGAAATTGTGAAAAGACATAGATTTCTTCAAGGAAGTAAAAAAAATGTGCCCAACTAGATTCAGTAAATGGCGCACAGGGTATCCAAACCGCATGATGATCTCCAGCTGCCACTGTAGCTTGAAGACTATTGTATCTCCCACTCATTGCTGATGCGTTATCATAAGATTGCCCAGATTTGGTAAAAACTTAACAAAACTTATATATCTTGCTCCATGTATTTGAAGATCAGTGTTATTTGATCAACATGACCTTCATCAGCAGTGCAATCAAGAGAAACTAAAACGTATTTTGACAGTTTTATGCGTGGATTGATTTCATTCAGAACTTGATTACCCATTAGCCTAACAAGTTCTCCACAGATCGTTGAAGTCAGAGATCACTGCCAGGATTTTGCATGATTCTGGATGTGTTGCATGCGGAAATCATCATATTCTGCCAAAACCTCTAGCATTCCCAAATAGTTTCCATCATGAGGGGATCCGTTTGATTCATCATCTCCACCAAGAGCTAGGCCTCGTTAACATGCAACTTTAAGCACACTCACCAGTCTCTTTAGAAAACGATGCCAATAGTGCTCAATTCTACCCCCTTCTTGTGCATATCTATACGCCCAGATTTCTTTTCATGAATTGTGGTTGACAAAACTGTTTGAATGTGATCTTGTGATTGCTGATGGACACCAAGTCGATTGCTAACATATATCCCATTATGGCAGAGCCCATCACGTGTGAACTGTGATCTTTAAACACCCATTAACCTGCAAAGAAGCAGTAGACTCTGCCATTTGCTGGTGAAAAATGAAGCCAAGAACGTATATCAACTTTCCCATTTGGATTCCATCGTTCAAACATAGCTGGTGTATATTTCTGATCGACTTTTTATATTACGGATTTCGCATCCAAAGATGTGGTTGAGATCCTCAGGACCTTTCAAAGCTCAATAGTCAATTAATTATTACGGTATACTTCATGGGCCTAAGCTGATGTCATCAACTTCTGTAATCGTATGAGATTCTGGAACCACTTTCTTTGAAGCACAGTGCCTGTTTTATAGACCGTCTAGTAATTGTCTACCGTAGATAGGCTAGAAGAAGACAAGGTTGCTTCTCTTTCAGTACATTCCTTGGATAATGTTCTCTTTGCAGAACCACTTTCAAAATGCTGAGGACCTTTTTGCGTGTCCATTAACCAAGATGAAAAACATTATATTTTATTAATTATGTAGCGTATCTCGGCAGCCTAACTACACTTGAAGTGACAATTATTTTCCAATCCGTCAGCGGGTCAGCGAGTTATTCAAGACTTAGTGTTTGCCATTGAATAACAAAGCAAAACCTTTTAATACATTGTCTCTGCGTAGGCCTATTTGACTGCGTGGTTAGCTCTTATTAGTCTGTAGCTAGATTAAACTAGTGTAAATTGTGAGGATTGATAAATGAAATTAGTAAACAACATCCCAACGAATTAGCGACGGAATTACTAGGTAGCAAGGTATAGCGTGAATGACTCGACCGTATAGAATGGTAGAATGCAAAACTACAGTTTAACTTTAATTCTTAGTTAAGCGTGTAGTAATTATAGACTATATAGTATAAACGATTATATTAACAACAAAAAACGCAAATGTTTCACAACATAACGAGAAAATGAAACTAAATGTTCTTTTAATGTACTTTCTACACATGGTATAGGCTAATGAGAGCAAAGAACACCCGAAAGAAACGAAATGAAGAATGAAAACACCTTTGAGATTTGCATCTGCCGGGAACGGCCAAATAATTACCAGTACTCACTTCTTGTCTGAAACGTAGCAGAATGTGATGTCACGGTGTAAGCCAACAGCTAGTGATAAAGAAAATTGGTATAGATATTTCTAAGGTGTTCGATTTTAGATGTTTGTCTGCCGACGTGTGCTGAGCAACGACAAGAAAACAACCAGTTAGCTGTTTCTACCACTCACAAATACAATATGGCTTGCGTATGTAGAGAGATTCTGCAACACGCAAATTCGTACGCGTTACGTTCGGAGTTTTACCACCAGATTTTACTTGTGTTTTGTTTGCCAAATGGTACGAGAGTTTATTCTAGGGTGACAATGTCTGTAGAATACGAATATGCTAGCCTGATATAAATCCGCTTGCAAAATGTTTCACAAATACCGTGTTTATAGGGGTATCCTCCAATTTTGTTTGTGGATAATTCATTACGTAAAATTTAAACTGAACTATAAGTCATAAGTTGACCGAATTACAATGACTATATCCACAAATAAGATCAAAGATGAAAGCTTATCGTTGACCGAATTCTATTAAATATTCATGTTTTATTCGACCTCAAAATAACGACAGCAGCATTATTTCCACAATTAACCATTCTTTTACATATGTGCGCATTTTATCACGATAAAAGTTTATGTATTTTTTCATGTCCTAATTTTTTCATGAGGGATACATATAATGCACATATATCAGAGCGCGAACAGGTATTACAAAAGAACAATACAAAATGTGCATTTGGTTTTATCTGAATTTTGTGTCTTTTGTTAATTATGACTAATATGCCTTCGTCGGGATTTGTATATTTTGTAAACTTTGATTTCAAAGTGAATCCACAGGTGTATCCTGGGCCAAACATAGGAGTCAATGAGCTTGTCCATCTTGCAGTGTATGCTTATCTCTTTGCTTTCCTTTGATCATAATTGATGCTGCGAAGTCCGAACCAGTAAACGCATGAAGTCCGGGAGTAGCTTGCAGGATGGTGGGATCCAATTAATCAACCAGCTTTGGGATACTGATCTTGCTGCTGATCCCAACATACATCCATACGTTAGGGCAGTTGTGTGCTACACCTGCATAGCACAGCAGCAACACTAGTAAGTATGTGGCATTGCTTCTCACGGTTGATGTTGCTGATATTTACATGATCCGGTCTTGGTGAAACATTTAGTGCGTCTATGACTTGACTTAATACTCCCCCGTTGTTTTCTCTAACCCATGACCACTATATGATCTTTCAGAATACTAGCATATTGGTTATTCATTCATTCACCTGCAATGAACTGAAGGAATCCTAATTTGAAGGAACGTGACTGAAGGGCTGCTTGCTAATTCTGAGGCCGCTGTTGTTCTGGACCTGTCACAGCAAATCTTATTTCTTCTGAAACCCAGTCTCATCCGTACAGCCGCCTTGATACTTAGAGCAATGTATGTGTCACACACAAGATCAGCGCGTGCAGACATCTGACACAACCGTTGAAGGAGTACTTCAGCTACACCACCAAATATGGGTGGGGGCAGGTTTAGCAGTGTATGTAGCAGGAACGTTGCATTGATTAATGTGACGTCATGATCTCCTGGCTTCTCACTTTCAACCTTTCCTTCCAGCTTGTGCAGAAGTCTGGCCTTGTCAATTTTGTTGATGCTGCTATCCAGATGGGCCAGCGGAAGTGGGATTGGAGTCAGTGGATTTTGAAAGACTTTCTCAATGTCAATCCTTTCCAATGTGCTGATGTAAAGCAGCCTTCCAAACAGGTCCATGATATCTTCGACTACCTTTTGAACTTTTGTGGTGACGGTGTTTTTCAAAGCAGCACTTGCAAAGTTCTTCTTTCTGCTAATGGCTTTCTCAAAACTTGTTTGGTTCGTGAAGCTATGATCTGTGAAATGTGAATACAAATTATGGTCCTTGATGAGAAACCCCAAGATACCATACCTGATATCACTGGTTATGCTGGCACCAGTCATGATGAAGTAGAGTGTTCCATCCGAGTTGTGATGGATTCATGGTGCTTTTGATTGCCTCAATGAACTTCGGTGACTCAGTAAGGTTTCAGCGTTTTTGAAATGTCTTCTTGCGATTTAAAACCTCCTTTGTCGAGGAGGCTTCCGACACTACAACTACTCACAACTCTAGTGATCATTCACCGCTGTCTTGCTCTGTCTGAATAGCTGAATGAAGCAATTCATGTCAGTCTTGATGCAGCATCTGCATTCACTGTCTGTTCGTCGGTTATATCAACTTGAGTTCGCGAAAATTATTTGTTAGTTTATCTCACAGAAAAGGCTCCCTTCTCTAAGGATTCTTGAACTTCAGGATGTATGTTGTCCATGTTCATCAAATTGTGACAGTAACGCACCATCCATCGAGCCCAGTTGGAGCGAAGAAGATGGGACACATTTGGCCCAAGGTAAAAATGAACAGCTGCAGATTATTCGTTCTGTTTGCTCGACTGAATCGTAGGAACATATGCAGAAGTTCACTGTTCAACATTCAGAACTTAGGTTATTTGTCGTGTACTCTGTATACTTCTTCGTGATCAGCATGTAATCATTGCTTCCTTCAATAGCATGAAATGCATCAGGAATCAGCCCATATCTAGAAGATGCTACTACAGACATAAAGGCTTCAGGCAATGGTCTTGAATATAGTTTTGGAAGTGGAGAACTTGGAAAGCTGACGATAGTATTGGATGAGCCGTTTACACCTGCAATTATAAATATTCAAACAGGTGTTATGTGTATGTCATCAAAACAGACTAAATGATGCACTTATACAGATAAAGTATTTGAATTGCTTCGTTCCCATTCACCAATTAAAGTTATTTCCATATTGAAATCCGTTCAGCGATCCAGATGCAAATACTCCTGTTTCTGTGTATATCTGCGGGCACCCAGAGCAATAGAAAGTGTCCCAGTGCACCGAAGTATGAGAGCTCAATGTGGAAGGATCCAAAGCAGATGAAGATGGTGTTGTAAGTGGGAGCCTGAGAAGCTTGGATTTGTTGAGCTGCTTTAGCTATAGCAAAGTCGTAGTGGACGATGATGAATTCTTCTCTATATTTGTGAACCACGGGCTGAGAAAGTCGTAGCGTTTCCACCACTACATCTGGCCGTGTAGGAGGGAGATGCAAGTTATCCGTGAAGGCAATTCGCTGTCTTGGAAGTGAATCTTCGGTGAGAAACGAGTTCCAATCGGTCCAAAATGGTGTTTTGTCCAGTGTAATGCTCATCAACCAGAATATATCTATATATTCTATGTTAGTGAGATCCATTGGTCTTGGTATGAGTTTTACGGCATACTGAGAGATAGTGATCTTAGGTTTCTTGCGGTAAAATGATGTGTTATCCTACAAGGCCGGGAATGTGTTATCGGGACGAATAACAGTGTAGGCGAGGAATAATGTAGTGTATGTGCTGCATAAATGAAACCAGCATCCGTCAATCTACTTCACTGAAACTAATGAGTACAATGTGTCACTTAATTGCCTAGATACTCTAGATACCAAAACACATACTGCTTGCTTTGGTGATATTGATTGATGTTGTATACACATTATACCAACGAAGAAAACTCGTATTAAAGGTACTTTGATTAAGAATCGAGTAAAATCGTGGAAAAGCGATATTTCACAACCACATATGTACTCTTTTAATTATTAAAAAATCTAAGCCGACTTCAAATTCTTTTTTTCGGAAACGAAAGAAGAATAGTACCTCTTCGTTATGATGCGTTTGCTTTGCAAGTATCCCCCGTAAAAACCTCAGGACAGGAGAAAAAATGTAAACATTATACAATGAAAAAACGCGCACATATGTAAAAATAAATCATTGAAATCCTGCTGTTGTCATTATTGTCAGATCAAGTAAAAACATGAATATTTCATAACATCTGGCCAACGATGAGCTTTCATCTGATATCTTATTTGTAGATGTAGCCATTTTACTTCAGTCAAATTATCACTTAACAAGATTCACTTGAAATGTTACGCAGCAAAATGCTCACAAGCAAAATTGGATTTGTGGATAAATGTCCGAGTGGATTTCTATCAGATTAGCATATTTGTATTCTACATACATTTTTACCCAAAAGAATAAATGCTCATACCTTTTGGCAAACAAAACACAAGTAAAACATGGTGGGCTCTCGGCCTATGTTTACATTTTTCAAGTACGCTAATTATGTTACGTTGTGTACGTTACACGTTTCTAACGACGTGAACGTAAGGCAACTTAAGCAAAAGGGAAATACGCGCCCAGTATAGTTTTTGATTGATATACGTGTCTCCTTACAGTATGTTTCATGAACTATGTGGAGACCCCCCCCCCCTGGTTGTGAAGGCCCCTTGTTGTGGAGGCCCCCTAGTTGAGGTGGCCCCTTGTTGTGGATAGCCCCTGGTTGTGGAGGACCCTGGTTGAGGAGGGTCCCTGGTTGTGTAGGCCCTCCGGATGTAGAGGCCCCTGGGCAACTGCCCAGTCCTAAATCCGTCAATGCCTCCTATCATTTCCAAGCTACAAGAGGAAGCTCATCTAACACTGGTTAAAAGTCAACGAAAACAAGAGAATGATAAACTTATTCTGAAACAAACAAACAACAAATCATCCTCCACCAATTCAAATGGTACGTTTTGACAATATATTAAACAAGAAATCTCGGTGTTGCATGCCAAATTAATCTCGGTATATTAATATGTGGAGAATACGGGCACATAAGATGAAAATGACCTCTTGAAGTCTGATTTTGACGCATAAAATCTACCATTTATTGCAAACAAATTTGTAATTGATATTTTCAGTCAGTTTTTGTCATGGATTTTTTAGTATTTTGACACTGTGTTAGATACACGTCAGACCGTATGATGATACGCCGACTGAAGACACGTTAGAGACATCAAACACTATCTTTATTCAATATTGGGAGTTATGTGTATGAAGCGAGCGCAGTCAAAGATAGATCTGAATGAAGAATAAATAACTATTTATGGCTGATAGAAGAAAGGCTATATATACAGGTTATATGTAGCTTGTGTACTGCATTTCATATGTAATATCACTCTTTGCAGGAAATATGCTAATGGCGAAGTGATTATCTCTAAATTGCTGAAGTCATGTGGAACCATTTATGTGCCAATACTTCTCAGGAAATAGTTGGAATCTAACGAATTTTAACTGAAACTGTACAGTGACATTGCCATGATTTCAGTTTATGATTTTATTGCAAACATTAATATATCTATGCTTAGAAGGTGAATGACATTGTTACTTATAACTATACGTGTTAGCACCGGGTAAATTAGACTTTGCATCACGGTTGATAGAGCTGCATGATTTTGTTTTAATACAGGGTCACTGGTTCCGTGAATCTCAGTTTCACGGAATAAAAAGTAGTAGTAATAATAATAATAATAATAATAATAATAATAATAATAGTGTATATTTAATAAAGTGCCCGTACTAGCAGGAGCCATTCAAGGGCGCTGTACAAATAAAATGTAATATAATAATAACCCAAATAATATGGTTGTAAACACCCTATAATAGATTTAAAATATAATCACTATTTATCTGTGAAAGTGACCTTGCGCAGGTGTGTGTTTTAGAACAGATTTAACATTTTCAAGAGACGACCCATTTCTAATATCTGCGGGCAACCCATTCCACAAAGTGGGGGCTGCAACACCAAACACGCAATCACCGTATGACTTGATCCGAGAGACAGGCACCTGCAATAGTATCTGACTGGATGACCTGAGTTAGTATAACAGTTGAAGATGCTGAGATACTATCTCATGATGTATCAGCGATAGCCGATACTTCGTTCTTTCAGGATCGTGCCTTTGGAGGTTGTTCAATGATAAGTCCAAACTATTTTGTTGTACTCTAAATGTTTACATATTGTCCATTTAGTAATGTATTCTTGTACTTTTATCCGTTTTACTGCCTTGTGAATCAAGTTGTAATATATTACTTTATATATCGGTATATGAGGAAATAATTAATATATATTGTTTAAACGGAGCTGCAGTGATAATATTATTGGGGGTCATCGCAACACAAGAATTAACCGTCTAGATTCGGTTTTTACCAAATATTTTGATCATGTACTTCTAGTTGAAAACCTGGAAATGTATATCAACTTGACACGTTCTAGTATTGATTTTACGTTCGTCGGTCCTGTTAATTATAGCAATAATACAATTAATTAATTAATTTTATATTGTGAATTAATTTAATTGTATCAAAGAATAATCTTGAGTTTAACATTAATGTACTAATGTACTATGTATGGCTCACGATAGTCATTGTCATTCCACTCAAATATTTCATGATATCGTTGTGGAGAAACGTATTATTGTTAATAATTTGTATATATCATGCACGTCTGAAATATCCAGTAATCTTACTAATATCTCCGGGTGGAATGATAGAGTGAAGCCATACAAAGATGCCTCTATATTCTGGCATTATGTGTGAAAGAATTGTGACTCTCCACGTAACGCCGCTATCGGTGATGTCACGAGACAGCACAGGACAGGATATCACAGTGTCGTTAAAACGTTACCAAAAGATGAAACCAAGAAATTAAATGTCCGAAACTATATTATGCGATGATACCAGATTAATCTGGAATAAAGTGTTCAAAGTTTCTGGAGGTAAAAAATCCAATACGATTGATTGTGAAATAGATGCTAAAAATATAAGTGAGGCATTTGTATATTATTACAAATCCTTTTATTATTCTGTATCATATGATAAACATGACGTGGATCATTTATTATTGAAATTAAATGAGCTAATTGAATTTAGCAATGCAATTAATATGCTTAATTAATCTTTGTACTGATTAAACCCACCGACTATTTATATATAATATTAGCACTTCTATTAAATGCAATGATTGTTCATGGTTTTTCTCTGGATTGTCATAATATAGCAACCATTCTACCACTTCATAAGTTAAATTGTATAACGAGTCGTCGAACTACTAGACAACAACCTTGATATTTCTAAACTTCAGTGTGTGTTCAGAACTGCTTAGTAAAGGTGATAACACCGTCTCCTTGGTTAGTTCATCCTGTGCCACTTCTGAAATCACTTCATTGGCTCCCTGTTCAATCTCGCATCATTTTCACACTTTGCTTATCAAACTATTTATTCTAGAGAACCTTCGTATCTATTTTCCTCGCTTTATCTAGCACCCAAGGCCAGAGACGTCGGTTCATCTGGTTTTCACTTGTTCTTTGTTTCCAGGGCTAAAACTCGTGCTTTTTCAGTTACTGTCTCTATTCTTTGGAACTCACTTTCTGAATATCTAAAATTATCAGATAGCATATATTTTCCCGTCACCTTTTAAGACTTGCTTATCCCTCCTAAGTGTCCACTGCATCCGATCATATTATTATTAGTATTATTATTATTATTATTACAAGGAAATGTTATTCATCTAGCGATTATTATTATATACATGATATAACTGTATAATCCAGAAAATTAAAGAATATGTACCTAACATATCATTTACCATCGAGCCAACCTGTCACTAGGCAAGGTTTGGTCATGATGTATCTCCATGTCATCTTATTATTTATATTTGGACTGATCTGTTAGTTATCTCATCCCACTATAAGGTAAGTTGTGTGAGATGAGTTGTCACTTAGACAGAGTTGACTAGCAATCTTTTTTGAAGTATAGATGTTAAGAGAGTATTTGATCAAATAGAATGTATACTTTACTTATTCTATTATATTATATCGTGTACAGTAGAATTCCCCTATTCAGACCAGCCTTCGGACTAAGATTGTTTGGTCTTAACGAGGGAATGGTCTTAGTGGAGAAATATAAACCTTTTCATTCATATTTTAAAATGAAATACTTTTTTTAAACAACACAAAACTGTTCAAATGTGTGTATAGACACTTGGACTTTATCGATACCAAAATGTTTAGCCAACAATCGCTGACCTTTGCCTGTTTTTTCCTTCATATTCCTTGATTACATTCACTTTCCCGGCCAATGAAAGTTCCCTGTTGACGCAATATTGTGGATTTTTGCATATGATAGATTTCAGAGATTGAATGACACTAATAATTTGATAATTATCAAAATAAAGAACAATAAAATAATAACAGGTCATATTCCTGATCATAAAACCGACAAATCCGTTGGATTTCTGGAACTATTAAATACAATGGCCACGTTTATCAATCAATCGAATTGGACAGATAAACAATTAAAACTTATGGCTTGTTTTGCCGCGTCGTCAAAACACATATTGCCTACACATGACGTTCGTTTATTTGATGACAACTGAATGAGTATTGACATATTCCACCACTTGACTTTCACACGACCGTGTGCTTGGCACAAACAAGTATTTTATGTGCAATTTTAACGGTCATTTTTAATTAATTTTATCCGTGGTTGTTGTAGAGGAATCCAATTTGTGGTCTGGGACCGCAAATTGTGGTCGTAAATCCGAATATATATATATATATATATATATATATTATATATATATATTATCGTAAACCTATTTCTGGTCCATGGTGTAATTCTTAAAAATAATTCTTAAAATACCATCTATGTTTTGAAACATGGCCGAAATGTGAGTGTGCGTGTGTGTATGTGTGTGTGTGTATGGTATGATGTGAGTATATGTGTGTATGTGTGTGTATGTGTGTGTATGTGTGTATATGTGTTGTATATGTGTTGTATATGTGTGTGTATATGTGTTGTATATGTGTTGTATATGTGTTGTATATGTGTGTGTATATGTGTGTATATGTGTGTTATGTGTGTGTGTATGTGTGTGTATGTGTGTGTGTATGTGTGTGTGTATTGTGTGTATGTGTGTGTGTATGTGTGTGTGTGTATGTGTGTGTGTATGTGTGTGTATGTGTTGTATGTGTGTGTATGTGTGTGTGTATGTGTGTATTGTGTATCTGTGTGTATCTGTGTGTGTGTGTGTGTGTTTTATGATACATATAGAGAGCAACAGACACAGAGCATCAACATATCTAAACATCCTTCGAGATCTGCCTCCATAAATATAAATACAAATATACATACGTCAATCTAAATATAAAATATTCCATACCTTCACATATCGATACATATATGGTATACCTATGCATGTGCCTGGGCTACTCATCAGTCTGTGGGCGCCAGCTAATTCGCTTTTCGTACGCGACAAATATGTCACGCCCACAGGAAAGCGGCTATATGCAGGCTACGTACAAAAAGCGGAAGCACGTAAAAAACATACCATTTGATACCACAGCTCGCAGCAAACAACACGTGCGTGTGGTTCAATGGTGACTTGCTACATACATATCATAAACTATTTTGACACCACAGTTTACATTCAACAGTAATTTTCTGTGGTCCAAAAGAAACCTGTATATAAAGCATTTCTACACCTCAGATGCTGACCTCAGCTTTATTCTGGGTTCGAATAACTGAATAAATCCTACCTATATGAACCATGTATCAATACACGACCGACTGGTCTGGCGTCGAAGTTCTTCTCTAACCTAAGTGAAAATTCAAGCCCTATATATAGCCTCAGCGTGTTAACAACATTACAGTTTGTTCATAACAAAGAGAATGTACACTAACACAGTATGGACTCACTAAAGCGATTAAACTAAAAAAAAAACAAAGTAGCAATACCGCACAATGGATTATTACTGGACTAGAACGAAATATCGTCTCAAACCTGAGTAAATACTACGATTTACTCGAACCTAACAGCTAACCCTCATACGTTTCCGTTCATCACTAAGGGAACGTTCATTCACGCTTAATTTAGCGTCCCTAAGTATATGCAGTTAGGTGTGGTGGGATCTAAATTAAAGCGCCTATCCACTTGATCTATTTGACCCATGGTCGAGAACAGCGGATTTCAGGCAGATCTCCGATACTGCGAATGACACGTCGGGATTATAATAGCTATACATTTAACAAATTTCCTATATCAGTGTAATCTAATTACTCATAATATGGGAAAAACTCTGTCCGCAGCTTAATACCCATGGAGATGCCTGCCGGAGTAACAAACGACTCCAGGAGTATAAATCCATCAAGCAGCATTGTATGAATTAATAGGTCGTTCTGCCAGACCACATAAGAGGACAACAATATAGATTCTACATTATACATAACAAAGCTAATAAACTCAAACATGTTGTAATAACGACATAACTTTCTTACATAGGTGTAATAAGGAATCTGGATGGAAATAGATAAGATGTCTGGCACGGGCAATGTGCGTCTTAAGGTACATAGTAAGAGGCAACAGGCACAGAGCATCAACATATCTAAACATCCTTCGAAACCTACCTCCATAAATCTAAATACAACTATACATACATTAATCTAAAATTAAAATGTTCCATACCTCCACATATCGATAAATGTGTGCGTATACCTAAGCATGTGTCTGGTCTACTCATCAGCCTGTGGGAACCAGCTAATTCGCTTTTCGTACGCGACAAATATGTCACGCACACAGGAAAGCGACTACATGCAGGCTACGTACAAAAAGCGGAAGCACGTAAAAACATACCATTTGATACCACAGCTCGCAGCAAACAACACGTGCGTGTGGTTCAATGGTGACTTGCTACATACATATCATAAACTATTTTGACACCACAGTTTACATTCAACAGTAATTTTCTGTGGTCCAAAAGAAACCTGTATATAAAACATTTCGACACCTTAGATGCTGACCTCGGCCTTATTCTGGTTTCGAATAACTAAATAAATCCTACATATATATGTGTGTGTGTGTGTGTGTGTGTGTTTTAGCTGTGTATAATAAGGCACAGGCACAGATAATCTCGAACCGTGAATTTGTAATGTCTCACCAGTCCCTAAGCCGCCAAGCAAAATCAAAATACGAATCACCTACAGCCGTGGAGTTTGGGAGTAGAACACCCAAGTCAGATCACGGCAGTAGTGAGAATGCTTAGCTTAATTATCTAAGCAGCCCTATTTATAGCTATTTTTCAATTGCTGTATCTTTCTTCAAAGCAATACTATACAAACTATGTAACCCAATTGTCACTGTCTTCAAAGATCAGTTTTTATGAAGTGACTACTAGTAAAACTGCTTAGCTTAATTGCTATTAAAAAACTGACATCTGCGCTGAAGCGGATCGTAATAGCGCGTCATAGCTTCCGTACTGTTTGAACTATGTTATAATTTTCAAACCTGATCTAACGTCTGCTATTCTAACTATTGTAGTTCTTAAATGTTATTTATGACAGAAGATTAGAGCTAATCTTGAATGTCATAGTACAAACTGGACATAACTGGACGTAGGAAAGATAATTATATTCTCACATACAACCAAGGTGAATTTTATATGCAACTAAAGTTGTTATATAAAACACACCAACCGCGCGAACCGTGTCCAATGCCACCGCTCGAGATGCGATGCAGTTTTTCTATTCCTGAGTCAGGAGTACTTATAATGCTTTAAGAGCGTACTGTGTCTGCTACAGTCATTTAAATGCTGGATAACCAGGCCAAACACCTAAACGGCGTCCCTCCAAAGACGCAAATAGTGCACGGATATACAGCTCTAGATAAACTTTTCTTGACCGGGAAATATGGTCTCCACGCATAGAAAACGTGATGTAAGATCAATATTATTTATCGGTGAAGGCAACGTTGAACAGGTAAGTGATTTAAACAGATCTAGACCTTTCAAGATGAGTCGTGGTATAATTGATGCCAATAATGATACCCATATCAGCCCATCGATATGCGATTATCTAAATCACTAACTGTTTTGAGATCAAACGTCAAGATAATCCAGACTGACTTACAACCTATTCTACACTGGAATGCACCATTTAAAAAGACTATTCCCATATATGTCTAATAATTATATTGTTTACATGCTGTGAATACGAATACGCTCCTGGAAGAAACAACTCTCGCTCCACACATCGATAGTTAAAGCGCCGAGGAATGTTTTGAAGACTCAACAGTACTTAACTGAGCGAAATGGTCAACTGAAAATGATTGCGTTAAAACACGTGGTACACTTCAGATCTTTATTACCAAACTTCCTGGCGGCAGAAGCTCAAATGATCCTGAGCTATAAATTGTTCTTCGGCCGTTTCTTTTCCTTCCCCATGACTCGATGATGGATCCTTGGCATTAACGGAGTCGGAGGAGCGTTCCAGAACATTTCCCACCGAAACACAAAACCTCATAGCCAACGGTGCAATAAATATAACCCGTTCAAACAATGTTATCGATGGGAAGTAAATTCCACTTGATCATCCGTGTCCTTTGGTTCCGACATCCGACACCTCGGTGGCTCTATACATCCATCAGATTCCTTAAACGTGCGGCTACTCCTTGCTGGATATATCGTGATTTATTCAGTTTGGAATTGAAACCTTAGTGGGCGCGAATTCGGAATATATTTTTAGGGTCTGGTATTCAGAGGAGTAGAA
>JAODUP010000155.1:707500-715000 GCA_025642065.1 Paralvinella palmiformis
TTTAAGTTTGTAAATATATCTTTTATTTCTACCCGTATCATTCTCTGCCGTCTTAACGTTGTCAGATGCTGAATGCCATATTGTGTGGTACTTCTACGGAAAAACTAGAAGCAATCTTCAGGATCTGTGATGTCAACGGAAACGGGTTTATCGAGAAACAAGAACTGATACACATAATACAGGTAAAAATATTTGGCTCATTTCCTATCGTCCCGATAAGTTTCTCTTCAAGAATGGCCCTTGGTAAAGTTTTACTCTCCGGGATCATCGTGGGCGATTTTAATTCCGAAATGTGAGTTCGTGTTGATTCTTTAGTAAAATGTGTTCAGCGGTCCTAGAGCATATCCCGTAGGGGCTACAAGTCCGGACATCGGATTTGGGGTACGGATTCTAAAAAGATGACGATTCCGGAGGTGGAGGGGGGGGTTTAGAGTGGTTAACCCCCTCTAAACACTGAATACTAAGATGTTTAACATAAAATGTGGCCATGTTAGGATCCGATATAACTGTCTAGTTTTGATATTGGTTTTTGCAGTACAGTTGTTGATGCATGATTCTTTTCCACTGGGTGGGGTGGGGGTGGCGTTTATTACTTTAAAAAATGAAACGAAGATCATATCGGAATTCCTTCTGAGATCCGGTCAATGATTAGCCCAATGTCGAGCATCTTCAAGGTTATTTCCCTCCGTCGTTAGGGATATTGGAACCGGAAGAAAACAAGCAATATTATATCATACTGTAAAGTCCTTAGTTATTCGCGTTCTTTTAATTTCGCAGATTTTCAGGGTTCGAAAGGACACTGGGTAACATCGCCCTCACGTTTTGATGAGAATCTCTCCTCCGGCAATTTGTCTTTCTGTCGACATCGATGTAACAGGAAGTATTGGTTTGACTTCATCATGATATAAAACGTGTAAAATGGAAGAGAAACGGAGAAATGTACCGCATCCTTTCCAATTTACAACCGTAACAGTCTTTCCTAATTCCGACCAGGGAACGATTATCGAAGACAAGAAATTGGTAGCACAGATAAATGACCTATCCGCCTATTTAGTATCTGATTATCAAGACAACGGGGATGAGCGTGGGATTTAAATATTCTTGATATGCTAACACGATATGATATAGGTCGTATTTTAACGTAACATTGTGAAATTATACGTTTATCGTGTGAAATGAAGATGATCCCGCGATACCATATCCGTAAGATAAAGTTATTAATCGTGTTTTACTTATCCCCATAACAATTGTACGATATATGTAAACATATATTTTAGGTCTGGGGCGATGAAATTCTCCTTATATGCGAACATACGAAGATTACAAGTTTTATGCGTGAAATGATTGTGTCAGATGAATTCTCAAATGACTTGAATAAACTGCGATCATTTAAAACGATATTTACTATCTTGAGAATACAAAAATAAAAGTATCTACTGAGGACCTTTAGGACGCCCTCCTCGTTCTCACCTGGAGCCTTAATTTCAGGGACTGGTACCGTTCCTGAAGAGTGACAAGGACATTCAAAGTCAGAAGCGATCCCTCAATAACCTGGCACAAACGATATTCGACAAGTTCGACGTCGACAACGACGGAAGGTTAACCAAACAGGAATTCATCGATGGCTGCATGCAAGAGAATGACGTCATTCAGATCGTCGACACCTGTATGACGCTGGCGCTGGTGTCTCCGGCGAAGTTTAAATGACAGTCGCCCCCGACGGTGACGTGTTGTTCAAACGTTGATGAGAAACGATATCCAATTTCGTGCGTTTTATGGCGGAATCGGTGAAATGTTAACCCTAGCGCGAGAAAAGTCGATAAATTTCGAATGTCGATTTAATAATTTGTGTGGTATGGTGGTGGTCGACTAGTGTCGGTTAGTTAGGTATGTATAGAAACGGGTCCTGAGTGAGTGAGTGAGTGAGTGAGTGAATGAATGAGTTAGTTAGTGAGTCAGTGACGGAGTCAATGAGTATAGGAGTCAGTGAGTGAAGGAGTCAGTGAGTGAAGGAGGTAGTGAGTTAATGAGTCAGTGAGTGAGTGAAGGAGTGAAGGAGTCAGTTAGTGAATGAGTGAGTGAATGAGTGAGTAGTGAAGGAGGGAATTGGATTGAATTTCTGGATGTATGATAATGAATATGATGATAAATAAGATGTTACGTGATTAACATAATATATATATATATATATATATATATATATATATATATATATATATATATATATATATATATATATATATATATATTAGCCTATCCGTCATAACCCTTTTTACAAATAGAAATGTTTCCCATATACACCACGCCAAAATAGTTCCGCCCCTTACAGCTGGAACAAAAGCAGCTGTTACTCTGCCGTTTGTAGCTTCGGGTAATAACTACGATCAATGTGACGTAGTTCAAACGGTAGGCAGCATTAGGTGCTCAAAAATATGCTAGCTCAGAGTTTGTTTCTCATTCGTATAGGTAGCACAATAACTTGTCCGTGTTATAATAACCAGTGGATTAGATGCCACGCATCACACGCGCACACACGCACGCACACACATAAACACACACATAATATATAGCCACCTGTAATCAGTATTTCAATGATTCCACCTTAGAACACGGCACACGTTAGTGTGGATCGATAGTCCACGTCAGTGATGTTGCATCGCCAGTCATAGCTGGATATTAGAACGCATTCAATATATCGAACGCTTCGAATACAACGTATATGATGAAGTTATAGAATCAATAGGGAAGTCTCTCTATCTCTATCTCGTTCTCTCTATCTATCTATCTATCGCCGTCATTCTCTCCGTCTCATTCTCTCTAAATATTCACAAACGATGCCATGGTTCACCCCGGATTATGAAACATCGTATCTAGTGGTCACATTCCATCAAAGTGCCATGATTTAACATCAGACCTGGTTCGCATCAACACGCCTCACGCCACGTATAAGGTAAGCAGATAAGATCGATGTTATTTCAAATTTCGTGCCGTATTTTGTAACTATTTCTCGGCGATGCGTCACTGATTAATGTAATCATGTATGACCTAAACATACCAAATTGTTTCACGGTATCAGTTTCAAATCCAATTTAAACACCATTCCAGTGTTTTAAATCGGCAATATCAAGTGGTGGGTTGTTATAATGGAGGCACATACGCGTACATTTATACACACTAACATAGATGCATCCATATATATATATATATATATATCGACATTTCGGTGGCATAACTAATAGTGCGGTTAGCCACAGCTCCATAGCGTCTAGGTTAGAAGTCCGGCCTAGCTACGTCTGTAGAACATTTCGTCTTTCATTCAGCCGCTTAACCTCCGACTGTCGTTCGAATCCAAAAAAAAGTGGCTGTAAAACAGCAATATTTCACATTTTTCTTTTCACATATATACTACTTACATGCATACATGTTGACTATAAATTCCTCTATATCAACACAACATTATTCTGCTAATATTTAAGTGTTTATGGTTTTTCATACTTTTTCGACTTTTCCAGACCTTTACGATCTTTTTTATAAATATTCTAGTCAATTTATGAAGAAGCAGTTTCTGATGTACGTGTTTGTCAGTCGACACTATCTTTATCAGCTATAATTATGAATGTCATACCCCCCCCCCAGAGTATTTAATGTTTTTGCTTGTTAATTATATTAACCATTATATATATATATATATATATATATATATATAATGATATATATATAATGATATATAGTGATATTTAGTAAAAATATAATAAAGAACCTTTAAAATCCATATACTGTTATAATATTTAGTCAAACCATCATAACAACTTTAATTCAAGGTGGCACTGAATGAAATATTGTCTGTCTAAAAGGTAATTTCTGGCAGATTTCTACACGACGTAGATTTTTGTTAAGATTATTAAGACACTCTTGAGTGTTATACTTCCGAACTGGTTTGCTCAAACAATCACATATATACTATATTGTGCTCAGTTCTGGGACATTTCGTAGGCCATATTAAATGTTTGATAGTGAGACCCAGTTAACGTTCTGACGTCATAACGGGTTCCGTGACATACTCCCATTGATAAGGCGTTCATCCGTGATGTGCCAAGATAAAGGTCGAAATTTTAGCGTGAATGGGGATACAATCCGCACCATAAAACACCCTAAAACACGCTGTTATATCATACTGGACGTACACAGGGATACAGTCCGCACCATAAAACACCCTAAAACATGCTGTTACATCATACTGAACGCACACAGGGATACAATCCGCACCATAAAACACCCTAAAACACGCTGTTACATCATACTGGGCGTACACAGGGATACAATCCGCACCATAAAACACCCTAAACACGCTGTTACATCATTCTGGACGTACATAGTGATACAATCCGCACCATAAAACACCCTAAAACACACTGTTACATCATACTGGACGTAGAGAGAGATACAATCCGCACCATAAAACACCCTAAAACACGCTGTTACATCATACTGGGCGTACACAGGGATACAATCCGCACCATAAAACACCCTAAACACGCTGTTACATCATTCTGGACGTACATAGTGATACAATCCGCACCATAAAACACCCTAAAACACGGTGTTACATCATACTGGACGTACACAGGGATCCAATCCGCACCATAAAACACCCTAAAACACACTGTTACATCATACTGGACGTAGAGAGAGATACAATCCGCACCATAAAACACCCTAAAACACGCTGTTACATCATACTGGGCGTACACAGGGATACAATCCGCACCATAAAACACCCTAAAACACGGTGTTACATCATACTGGACGTACACAGGGATCCAATCCGCACCATAAAACACCCTAAAACACACTGTTACATCATACTGGACGTAGAGAGAGATACAATCCGCACCATAGAAAACTCCACAACACGAGTGAATGTTCAAAGAGATACAATCCGTATCATAAACACTATTCAGCACGGTGTTACATCATACTGGACGAACTTGGGGATACAATATGCATCATAAAATACTCCCCAACACGTTGTTACATCATATTGGACGTACAGAGGGACGTAATCCGCATAATAAAACACTCCACAACAAGCTGTTATACCATACTGAACGTGTAATGGGATGCCATCTGAACATTTTGGAGTTTTGACGAGTGGAATTTATAAATCAGGTCTCTGATATCTGGATATAATTATTGGATGTTTTTACCACGTTTGTTAACCCATAATTTAAGCCATTTAAGGAAGTAATCGTCATATCTAACTATAATTTAGCCAATATGTATTTATTAGACATGATGTGGGTTGCAGCATTATCATGTTTATGGTTCCTGGCATATTTTGAATGCCATCTCATAAATTTGATTTAGCTGTTGCCGCGTTCGAAATATTATAATGCATAACGGTAATAAATATGTGCTTCATCCTATTACATACCTGTTACTTACTTCAGCTTTATCTGGTTTAGCTTGCTTTTAATATTAGTGCGCACACGCACACACGCACACGCACGCACACACACACGCACGCACACACACACACACAAACATACAAATTAGCTGGGCCTCACAGGCTTATGAGTAGCCCAGACACGTGTATATGTCTACGTGCCGAATGTATCCTAAGAACCTTCTGGATTACAATGCGAGATTTAACTAATTTGGGGCCATTTACCTAAGAAGCAACCCTTTGGGCATGTTTCCCATTTTAACCAAATACTCACTCTTATTTAGAAGCAAACAATAGCTCAAATACAGGTGAAAATTAAACCGATACTCGAACGAGGTAGATATAAAAAAGTTGGAAGAAAAAATGCATAGACATTTCGTTTTCAGAATGAAGGTGCTTCGACGAGGCGCACTTGCGCGGACCCGTTTAGTAATAATTCGTGTTCTGGCGTTTTTGACTGCCGCCGGTGTAATATCATTGTTCGTATATTGGAGAGGACTAAATACGGGACATTTGATTACGTTGGGCAATTCCAGGCGCACCGCCCAGAACGTGCCATGGGAAAGATCAGCCGCCCTGCGTACGGTCGACGTCTTAGAAGATGATCCGGAAGATTACGACGACGATGATCTCGTCACCGACACCAGGACGAACGTTCCGGATGATACGGCGACCCTGGAGTTCAACATCGACCAGCAGCTGCAGCAGGACATTCTGGAATTCGGCCAGGAACTGGAATCGCTCGGCATCCCGACTCCGGAACAAGAAGACCGGCACATCGGCGTCGAAAGGAAGGAGCTCCAACCGTGGGAGCTCGAAGTGGAGGATCTCTACGAGGAGGACAAAGAATATGACGATGACCTTACGGTGGACGATCACATTCCGGGCCTCGTCGAAGACACCAGACAGCCGGGATCATCGGACGCCGAAGACTTCATTCTGGATCGGGAACACTCGCTCCTTGAGGATGACCTGGAGGCCGTCGCCAGACTCGCTGAAGAGGACGCGATGCGCGACGCCGAGGAACGAGAATGGGCGAAACTGGGCGACGTCGACGAAGTCGATGAATGGAAGAGCGAAGCGGACGTCGACTGGGACAGGGAAGAGGCAGAGCTCGTAGAAGAGTCGCGTAAGCAGATCCTGGAGCAAGAGGAGGAAGAGGAAGAGGAGGATTCTCGCGCCGGAAAGCGTCGAACCAAAACGTCGAAGGAACGAACAGCAGAAGAAAACGCCGACGAAGAAGAAGAAGATGAAGAACAACAAGACGAAGGCGAAATGACGACGCTTGAAGCGACGACTGCAGTTGAATCGGTCGAAGAGGTGGCGATAGAAGAGGCGGAAGAGGCCGAGATATTCGGTCAGGTAGAACAGAGGAAGATCGAAAGGATACTCGTCAAGCTGGGCATCGGTCGAAGTCGACGTCTACGCTACGCGCTCGAGAAGACGGCCAACAGGAAGAGGGAGATCATCATAACGCTCAGCGACAGCCGCTACACGATGCTAACGCTGAACTTCTACGAGAATACCGTACTGAAGCTCGGCCTGACGAACGTCCTCTTCGCCAGCCTGGACGGTCGCCTCTGCAACAAGCTGGACGCGCTGAACATCCCGTGCTTCCTGTACGCCAGAGCGCCGATTACCGGAGCGGACGTCGAGCGCGGCGTGCGGAAGATCTTCAACAGCAAGATCTACCTCCGAGCTCGACTGATCCTCGAAGCCCTAGCCATGGGCTACAGCGTGGCTTACGTCGATACTGACACGATGCTGCTGAAGAATCCGTTTCCCGCGCTGAAGGAGGAGTGCCATGGCAAGTGCGACGTCGCCTTCCAGCAGATGACCAACGCCAGCCGCCGACTCAGCTGGGGCGTGGTCTACGCTCGTCCCTCGCTCAGCTCGCTCTACCTCTTCTACGCGTTGGTGAAGAAGACGGCCAACCGGACCATAGCGTTACCGGACCGCTTCATCAGCCGACTGGATCGCGAGGGTAAGCTGCAGCTGGTCCGACTGCCGCTGTGGAGGTTCCGATCGGGCATCGACTATTTCAGCTACGTGAA
>JAODUP010000155.1:720000-842500 GCA_025642065.1 Paralvinella palmiformis
GGACGCCGTCGGATACACAATTTCCACTGGCAATTCTATCTCTAACGCGACTTAGGCCCTCACTTCACATTCCAATCCCGAAGACGATCCGCCAACCATCCTCACTATTATTTGGAACTATAACTTTTCGCATGATTTTATCGGGTGGGGGGTCGGATTGTTGGGTTGTCGGAATATTTAAGCGTCGGAACCTCAGGATTTCCGCCAATAATATTCTCTCGCCAAATAACGCCATCCCTTTTGAGTCGTGGTGTAATTATACGGGTATTTTACGGTCACTTTTGTCCTTCGTGGTAGACTAAATAGATGATGTGCTCGTGTGTGTGTGTATATATATATATCTGTGTGTGTATATGTGTGTTTGTGTGTGTGTGTGTGTCGTGGTATAGAAACACATCCGTTACCTTATCACTTTGTATGTCGCCAGAACTCGATTCAGCAGCCATAGGCCCAAAGCCTGTCACCTTAGCAACGAGTCGAAACATCTCAGGAATTTGCTTCAAGAGAACATTACGGGCACCAAGTCGGCGATGAATGATCTATTAATAACAACAACAACAACAAAACAGTTATTTGTTTATAACTGAAATACTATATTGGATATTACTTTATTCGTCCGTTTGTTTGTTGTTGTTTTTAGTTTGTTTGTCTATCTGTCTGAGTGAGTGAGTGAGTGAGTGAGTGAGTGAGTGAGTGGGTGGGTGGGTGGGTGGGTGGGTGGTGGTGGGAGTGAGTGAGTGGGTGGGTGGGTGGGTGATTATGGGTGGGTGGCTGGGTCAGTGGGTGGCTGGCTGGGTGAGGTGAGTGAGTGAGTGAGTGGTGAGTGAGTGAGTGAGTGAGTGAGTGAGTGAGTGAGTGAGTGAGTGAGTGAGTGAGTGAGTGAGTGAGTGAGTGAGTGAGTGAGTGAGTGAGTGAGTGAGTGGCTATTTTCAAGGAAAATTAGATTATCAGGCTCAAATGAAACATCTCCTAGCCATCTCCCAAGCTTTGTGGATCTGAAGTGCCGTGGACTACCGAATACAGCAGAAGAGAACGTCCTGATCCGACGTCAAGCATATCTTAACCCGGACTCTACTTACTTACCCCATTCTGGTGTAGATGACTCATTCCTCTGGCGACGTCAGTAGAGAAGTTGATCATGTTATCTTCGACCTCATCGGTTACTTTATCATTGCTCTTCAGCCAGTCCTTCAGTGATGGTTCGCAAAATTCCAGTAGTATTATGGGACCTAAGATGAACAAATGTATCTTCATAAGCGATAGGAAACCGTCATGATGGTGATGACGATGATGATGATTACCATCATCATATTGTTCGTCACCATAAATGTTTTATTTCATTATAGATCAGAGACAGGTAATCGTCTCTAGCCGGTTCGCGTCTAGACAATGAGCGTACCTTCTGGCACGGCGCCAGAAAAGTTTACGATGTTGTTGTGCTTTGGTACGACAGTCGCCAGAAAGTTCATCTTTGCCTTCATCAAGAGAACGTTCGATGATGATCGATCTAGATCAAATGAAAACAGTAAATGTTTGTGTTACATATATTGATATTGTTGATAGGTCAACTGTCGTAGAGATAGAGGAATGAACAAATGAATATCCATATTAGAGAGATGAAATGGCAATAGAAATACTGTGTGTGTGTGCGTGTGTGGGGGGGGGAGAGAGAGAGAGAGAGAGAGAGAGAGAGAAGACAGAGAGAGAGAGAGAGCGAGAGAGAGAGAGCGCGCGAGAGAGAGAGAGAGAGAGAGAGAGAGAGAGAACGAGAGAGAGAGAACCTTGTTCGAGTCTACCTAAGAGCATCTTGACGGCGACCTTCCTAGTTCCGGAGTCCTCTCTCAGTTGACCTGCTTTTATTTCGGCGAATCGTCCTTTGTAGATAGTCTTGCCCACCGTCACCCGGTCGTTGCTATGCTTCCACTTGGCCTTCAGATCAGTCTTCATCTCGCCATAGGTGTAAATGTCTTCCTCGAAGTCACCCAGTTTGGCGACGTCCAACACCTGATGGCAAATAAAAATAATCGCTAGATACTACAAGATCGTCTCTCCGGACCACAACGGTACGGTAACAATGGCTATCCGACAACAAACATCCGGATGACAAAGATTTCAATGATCCACATTTCATTGACGTAAGAGTTATTAACGTTACAAGAAGAAACTAAAGCAAACCAACAGATCTTTCCCGAGCCTAATGGCTCCAGTTTACGAACAAAGACAAGTTCCAGTTAGCGCACCGGAGTGAATTAGGTTAATCTATCGGACGCCGTCTTTTCATTCGCCACAATTATTCTTTAGGTTGCCAAAGTAAACAAAATCCGGATAACAACAGGTGCTTTCAGTAATCCATGTTTCTGACGAGTATTAATTATTGAATTCAGACTCGGCCAAAGTGTAGCTTCGACTTCATTTCGACCCATTACGCCTATTACGCATTTGCTTCGCGAACCTTTAACCACTTGTCGGCGTATTATCAGCCAGTTAGCAGGGAGAGTACATTCTCATACATCACGATCTCCGCTTGTACCGTTATAATAAAAAAAAAATCTATATTTATGAATGATTACTGAACTCATCGCTCTTCAATGGCTAGATGTGCATTGCGTTCGTACCATTAGATATTCACGAGCGAAAATATACTGGGTTGTGCACAAAGTTCTCGCGTGCATTACGAGCGAGTCAAAATCGTTCAACTATTTTCATAAATTAGAAAATATAACTGAAACACGGGATACAATTTATTTAGACAGTGTTATCTCAAAGGGATCCACCACATCGAATCCGGAACCTGCTCTAGGCAAGGTAGTTTGCTGTCTCTTAGAACTAAATGCCATTACCATAGACGCTTCAGTGTCATCACAAGCTGCATTGGACCGAACAGTTTCTCTATAAGATGGAGGAGGAACTGCCTCCTGTACGGTTTCCTTCTCCCAGCCATCATGGCCAAAGTGCCGTGATATTCTATTTAACCGACCCATCATAGGCTGTGGTAATGGCGTTTGGTGTCGCCTCAGTCGGATTACTACGAAGACTATGATTATGGCAATGCCGATCAGGATCAGTACACCTGTAATTTAAATTATCTAATTAATCGTCCAATGAAAACAACGAAGTGATATCAGGAGATGTGTGCTTGCGCATGCTTATACGGATGTCTGTGTTTACTGTATACGAGAGTTAGAAAGCTAGACATGATAATATACTCCAGTGAACGTACCTATCACGATTCCGATAATACACCCAGTTCCACATTCTGAAGAAGATAAGAAATATGGATATTTACTAAATTGTTACAGACGTTGTATTTATTTGTGTATTTTATCAATTCTGAAACGGATTAAGCTTTCAAAGTATTTATTAGTATTCATAATGGCTGGACAATTGTGTTGTTTGGCCTTGTATTCCCAGGCGACACAATGTATTGTTTGGGGATTGGACCGTCAAATCCGCCCTCTCTGTGTGTGTGGGGGGGGGGGTCCAGACAAGCTCCTGTCTGGAAGAGAAATCCAGGAGGGGCTGTCTGGCAGTAAAGAGAGAGACAGCAACCAAAGACAAACGAATACTAACTTTAAAATTTGCACCACTTACTAGAACCCTGATCAGTGGGCGGTTTGCCCGTGTTGAATTGCAGTTCTATAAAGTCGCTCTCCCGATTGCCTTCGTACAAAATGGACAGTTTCGCTTTGTAATCGGCGTATGGTACCAGATCCTTTATCTCGATTTCCTCTTCGTTGGCCGATAGAGTGGCGCCATTGTTGCTGGCTCCGGTCAGCTGCAGGTTCAACAGCCTGATGTCGTAGCAGCTAACGGGCAAATACCACGTCAGGACCACCACATAACCGTAGGCATCCTTAACACGGAGTCCCGTAGGCTTCGGATCTGATACAAGATCGTGGCAATTTCAAAGACTGGCTAAAGGTCGCTTGGAAGAGCAGACACAAAAGGCGATCCCTACGGTTGACTTTTTAATAATTTATTTATCTAATCTATCTTACTTATCACAACACATATAACAGAGATAATAACTTACATTCTCCCACGCCTGAGACGTGTTCTACTTTTCCCAGCTGAAATGCAATTGAGAAATGTCGAACTGAGTGAGCGAGTGAGTGAGTGAGTGAGTGAGTGAGTGAGTGAGTGAGTGAGTGAGTCAGTCAGTCAGTCAGTCAGTCAGTCAGTCAGTCAGTCAGTAAGTCAGTCAGTCAGTAAGTCAGTCAGTCAGTTGGCCAGTAAGTCAGTAATTTAGTCAGTCAGTCAGTCAGTCAGTCAGTCAGTCAGTCAGTCAGTCAGTCAGTCAGTCAGTCAGTCAGTCAGTCAGTCATTCAGTCAGTAAATCAATGAATTAATCAATCAATGAATTAATCAATCAATCTGTATTGATTTGGGAAGCCGCATACGGGGCACAGGAGGATGTGGCAGGCTAATTATAAACACCGAACCCACAGTAATCATAAAAAGATCGTAAAGAGATACCTGATATGTGATATTAGTAGATAACCCAGCTCTGTTGTTGATCGAGATGTCCATCTTTATCGGTACCCGCATGTAGCTAACCAGCCAACAGTTATCAATGTAGAGCTTCAGCGGATGTTGGTAGCATTCTGTTTCCTTTGTACAAGAACATTTTCCTTCCGCCTGACAGGTGTTGGGATCCTAGACAATTGACACGATATTAATTTTTTTATCAAATATACATACTTGTGACGATAAAAATAATATATTATATATATATATATATATATATATATATATATATATATATATATATATATTTATATAAAACACTCTATTACAATGATGCTATTACTCACCTGATCTGTTCGATTAATCAGTTGAATTGCAGCCTTGATCTGTCTTAGATCATCTGGATTAAGCATATCGTACAGGGTGAAGCCAATAGAATGGAGTCCGCCTTCGAAATCGTTGGCTGAGACATCAACACTAAATGTGTATTTCGTTGTATTGGGAGAAAAAAGAAACGGATGACATTAACATCAAATGCCAGTCGACTTTAACATTCGGATATCACGTAAGTAGGAGTTATATATTGGGCGACATCGTGCGACGGAGAATCGCACCTCAAATACAAACGATCTCGTGCCGAAAAATTGGATTAATCCATTTCTTTGTAAATTTTCATCCTACTCCAAAATATATAGTTCCTTATTAAAACATTAGATACGATTAATTCCAGCCATTTTGGTATTTTTGGTCAATCAGAATTAGGATATTAGATACTAACGGTAGGTATTACGATAACTCGATACTTTATTTGCGCATATACGGAAATTGAGCCTTCGGGACCAATCAGAATCCATACAGGTATCCATAAGAATGTTCGACTTTGTCCTTTTTGACTCGGTAAATTTTCGCCCGGCAGACAACGATAGAAAGGTTATTCGACGTATCATTCGAACAAGAACCTCGAGCTTTTAACGTCCAAGAATATCAACCTAAGCTGAAATCGACGACAATTGTACGCAAATATATCCACGCCCAAATTTTGAAGTACGGTGATGTGATCAGGATACGATCGATATCCGTAAGCTAACGCCCACGTTTATAAAGATCGATCGCTTATTCGCTCTTCGGAGTATAAAGGCAGATCGAACCGGTAGCTGATGAGTGAAGCTATTACAGTACTGACCTTGAATAAAAGCCATCAACATCCCTTTTGACATTCTTGACGAAGTTTGTCGGGATTTGTTTAACGACTGGGGGCGTGCTGTCGACCCGGATGTAGATGTGATCAATCCGGATGTTACCCATAACGTCTTCGGCCTTCATAAAGATAGTATAACTATTGCCATCCCGTCTGGAATTCAGTTCTGTTAGCGTTACGGTGTCCGTAAGAGGATGAATCGGTGTCCAGGAGGCTGGTGTACGGAGTTCCCTTCTTTGTCTTAACTTCGGCACCTCAAGACGGTGGATAACGGAAATCGCAAACTTCGTGATCCCGCCAATATTTGGCGTCCCGTTGGCCGACAGGTTGCCTCTGGATTCGAGGAAGTCGACTGATAGCGGTGCGACCGGATTTCCGTACCGATTCGCGCTAAAGAACCGGTTAACGAAGTGTTTTCCCCATTTCAGGCTGACGGGATCGGAGAGCTTCGAGATCCAGAACGCTCCGTCTACAACCCGCGTGCCCGGCTCCGGAAGTACCGAGATCGGGATGTCGCTCGTCTCTATGCTGGCGTTGCTGTTGCCGTACAGAAGCAGTCCGCGTGTGTAACGTGTATTGTTGGCGAAGTCGCTAATCGCGCCAACAACGGCGTACATTCCCGGAGAGGGCAACTGAAATGTCGACTTAAAATCACCCGAAAATAAATCGTAAGCTTTACTCAACACCGGATTGGATTCGTTCTGGAGTAGTCCTTCCCCGTTAATTCTTAGCCGATAGACGGAGTAGATAAAGCCTCGCAAACCCGAATCAGTGTCATTCCAGCCGACGAATGCTATTGTCACCTTGGGAGTCTGTGGAGGCGAAACGAAAGGTGAAATGTTGCTGAAGATTAAGTGAGCCGAGTGGCGTCAAAGGTGAAGCGAAAACTGAAATATCCTTCAGGATTCGAATACCGATGCTAAAAATCTATAACCAATCCCACTACCAGTTAAGCCAGTTAAACTCTGTCGATATTACGGTTTGAAATGAAATATTGTGTGCGGTGAATAAACGGAAATTTATAACTACTGCTTTTTGAAGGACGTACCGGGTTGAACTGAACTGGCCGATATAGACGCTCCAATCAAAACGCGTTATTACAAAGGCAATACATAAAGCACTTCAATCCAACGATTATAGGATATATTTCGAAACATAAATGGCTAAGTTTAGCCACAGTTGCCTCCCAATAGGTCCATAATATACATTAAATTATAGCATAACATATAAATTATCGTTTAGCCAGAATGTTAGATAGAAGGTGAAAAAACGTGTTGATAAAGTAGCTTGAAACCAAGTGAATAAATGACAAAATTAAAAGCACTATGTGTGCGCGCGTGCGTGCGTGTATGCGTGTGGATATATACAGATGAATAAGGCGCTATTTAAATGCTATTATTATTATTATTATTATTATTGAACAAGAAACACATATCCATTTGAAGCTGTACCTCTACAAAACCTCTCAGTCAACCCGTTGAAGCACGATCAGTAGCCATTTATTGGATTTGAAACGCGGGGCATTCAGTTAGCAATCGGTCACCTTTACCGCTCAGCCATCACGACTCGCACATAACGGCTTACCGTGGTGATGGCTTGTTTGAGTATCATCGGCATGTAGTCCTGTTGATCGCAGGGATAGCCGTTACGACCTTCAGTACAATGAAACGGAGGCTCCAGGTCAAACTTGACGGAAGCTGTCAGGTATCCTTGTCGGCCAAACATCCTGATCATTTTGTAAGAACCAGCTGTATCCTGATTTCGGATGTCTTTGAAGCCACCGGTTGTGCCAGACATCTTAAAAATTAATCTGTAAATGGATATGAGTGTACGTACACGCACACACACACACACACACACACACACACATATATATATATATATATATATATATATATATATAATGATTGTGGTATGCTATTGTTTTTCTGTATTAATCATAGATAATTCTAAGGGAAGGGAAGCTATTATAAATTAGGGTCATAATGTCCCTCACTTACTGCTGTCTGTGTTTAACTCCTTGATTGAAAGGAAGTTTCTTTTGACACCTAATTGTTTCTTGTGGGTTGTTCCAAGAGCCGGCTGAGGGGCAGCTGGCTGGTAGATTGGCAACCGTCATTCCCACTGAAAGGTCAACAACAACAACAATAACAAAACTATTATATGAAATATATATATATATATATATATATATATATATATATATATATATATGAGTGAGTGAGTGAGTGAGAAGGTGAGTGAGAGAGTTAGTGAGTGGGTAGATGGGTGGTTGGATGTGTGTGGAGGGGTTAGTGGTGCGTTTATGGGTGAGTGAGTGAGTGAGTGAGTGAGTGAGTGAGTGAGTGAGTGAGTGAGTGAGTGAGTGAGTGAGTGAGTGAGTGAGTGAGTGAGTGAGTGAGTGAGTGTGTGAGTGGTGGTGAGTGTGTGAGTGGTGGTGAGTGAGTGAGTGAGTGAGTGAGTGAGTGAGTGAGTGAGTGAGTGAGTGAGTGAGTGAGTGAGTGAGTGAGTGAGTGAGTGAGTGAGTGAGTGAGTGAGTGAGTGAGTGAGTGAGTGAGTGAGTGAGTGAGTGAGTGAGTGAGTTGAGATTGGTGGATAAATGATATATGATGACAAATTCTCTTACCTGTATCTTTTAGTTCGACCTCACCCCCGGCTGTAATTAGGCCAACTCTAAATATCTTCATGTAACCGTCTTTTGAGTACGGTGGGAGATCTTCAAGCTTACGATATGTTGCCGACCAATCAAGACTAACATGTGTAAAATCTCGTTTGTTTGTGTAAACCGTAATATTGTCGCCGTAGAAACTACAGTTGACATTGAATACGTCATTCCGTCCTGGACGTTCATCAATAAGTGATGCCCTGCACAACTGGAATGTTGGTCCTTCTTTCACTAATAAGGCAATAGGAGATCTAACAGTTTAATTGTGTGTATAATATATATATATATATATATATATATATATATATATATATATATATATATATATATATATATATTCGTGTTTATATACATCGATATGGCATCAAAGAGCTTACTAAAACATAACCATTGATTAACATACGAAATATCCCTGTACTTAGATGGTTTGCTGAATTAATCAATGGTTATCTTTTAGTAAGCTCTTTGATGCCATACTCATGATTCTGAACGAACATAGATGACTTCATTTTAAACCATATACTGCTGTTATAGATAGCACCAGTGACGTATAGAGTTGTTACTGGTGAGGGTCATGGTCTGAAGAGAAAAGTTATACGCTAGAAATTCTGAGATAGAGACAGCCAAAAACACATCTCAAACCGAAAGAAAATGATATCCTGTCAGTGTAAATAAACATTTATCGATAAGGAGTAATAAATATTATTCCTGTGGTTTTGGTGGTGATACATTCTTGCTGCTGTTGTTCGATACATTAAAACTAACCAATGAACGTATTTAACCTAGAAATATCCCATTAACAACAGCAAGAAAAATAATATAACAGTATCATGTCTGTGTATATAGGAATATTATGAAAGTTTTGTTTGATGATTGAATAGTTGTAAATGTTATATTCTATTTTATTACAAAACTGAAGGGATACTCACTATTCTCGCAGTTGTTTCCTTCGAACTCGGAGCTGCAATCACAAGTCACTGATCCCGATTTACAGAAGCCTGGATAGCAGTCCTTATTCCAGTTGCACTTCCCTGAAATGCAATAGATATACACATTGAGCGTTTTGTTTTTGTCAGACGAGTAGAGATTTCAATCGCACATCTTTATGAGATAATCTAATTGTTTTCTTATTGTAATTGTTTTCTGTCATCACAAACTTATTTTTATAACCCATGGGGTCAAACATTACTCGATATATATATATATATATATATATATATATATATATATATATATATATATATATATATATATACTGCGTGTTTATGTACGTGCAACAAGGTAATTAATAAATTAATCAAAATAGTTTTCCGAACAAGATACAATCTACATCGACCGGTAAAGACGATCTGATATGTATTGCTTATTTTAAAACCTGTATCAACCAGAATGATATGACTTATCTTTTCATTGTGTCCAGTTAGCTTTAAGTATTAATAGTCTCATCATATAGATATAAATTATCTAGTAACTGGATATCTATCCCTCACTAGCCGTTGTTTATTATTGTCATATGCATCTGATGACAATTAATGAAAACATAACATCGGTCATAATTTCGGCTTTTAAATCGACGACTATTGAGTATTTATATGTAGATGATATGTATGTATGGGGTTTCGACCAGGAGGATGGGATCCGGGCCCGTAAATTTTGGCAGATTTTCACCCTCCCAGGTTCGAACCCGGTAGATCTAACTGGTAGCGCGGTTGACCACAGATATCTACTAAATTCGTATATCGGTGTGGGCATGTGAGAAGGATGCTTCATCATTCACTTCGCCTCATTACCTTTGTAGGTGAAACATCCAAACATTCTAACTCTGAGTTCGTAATAAGAAAGTATCAGATATATTTTGAGATACACTTACTTGCTTCACAGCGTCCACCTGTGTAACCAGTGGAACATTCACAACGATTTACCGCCACGCATACTCCGCGGTTAGCGCAACGAGGAGAACATATAGCTGAAATGGAATAAAACACATTAACACTGGTGTGTGTGTGTGTGTGTGTGTGTGTGTGTGTGTGTGTGTGTAATATTGATAGAGAATGTCTAGTCACCAGTAATTAGGCATAACTGCGTGCAATTATTTATTTTTCAAAATGTTTTCGCGATATCATTTCAGAGCCATTTTTGTGCATTTTGCTGATTGCGTAATTAATACAGTGTGATATGTTATACACTCATAGTCGAACGTTTTGCATCAATCCATATAAATAACACACACACACACGCATACACAGACAAACACATACACACACATACGTATATAATATATATATATATATATATATATATATATATATATATATGGATGTATGTATATATAATATTTATTAAGCATTATTGGTAAACTTGTATGACCCTTATATTTGTTATTGTTTGTGTTATTTTCTCTGCTTTGTATGGCTATTTGATAGCTTTGGTAAGCTAGTCTAATGTATTACTTACGGATGTTACATTGTGTTCCCCGGTATCCGTCAGCACAAGCTTGGTAAGGCTGTTGCCTGTAACCGCTATAGGCCTCTGACCAACACCAACTATGCCACCTGTTGATTTAATTTAATGACCGACCGACCGACCGACCGACCGACCAACCGTCCGACCGACCGACCGACCGACCGACCGACCGACCGACCGACCGACCGACCGACCGACCGACCGACCGACCGACCGACCGACCGACCGACCGACCGACCGACCGACCGACCGACCGACCGACCCATACACCCACCGACCCATACACCCACCGACCCATCCACCCAATTTCCCCCCACTGACCCACCCACCCATCCACCCACCCTCCCACCCAAACAATAAAACAAACCAACCAACACACTCACTCACTCACTCACTCACCGACTAATTCACTCACTCACTCATTACTCTGTCTGTACTCGAGTAATATATGTATAATGTTGGGACCAATACTTCAAAGAGCTTAAAGCACTCAGATGTCTAAATCTTGGGGTAGAATACCGATGTTGCCTTTGTCTGTGGGATGTTTCAACCGTAAGAAGAAGAAAAGAAAAAACGACTTCGGCTTTTCAACTCATAACCCGCTTTTGCCTCACCAGGCGAGACCAATCGTCAATAGTCTAGTATACCCTACTTACCAGAACCACCAGCCAGCTGATAAACACCGATGTCTGTATCGTACTACTGACACTGGGTAATACTTAGTGGTGTAATGAGAACTGAAATAACAGAAATAACACCGTGATAGGATGGAAGAGATAACACCGTGATAGGATGGAAGAGATAAGATATACAACCAATATAATCGAAATGGTAAACATTATCCAAGCACTTTGGATTAATCCAATTCATCTTTCACTTCGTCTCTTTGCGTTCAGTATTCGTTTGACCCAGTTAGCTTACCACGTACACAACATTGGAAGCAAAACAGCAACATGTCCGTGCATTACTGGTCAGTAGGGGGTGAGATTAGTTTACAAACACATATCGAATAGACAAAAGGGAAAGGACCACACTCCCCCCCCAAAAAAAAACCCCAACTTAATCCACTCCCGGTGTTGCGACCCCTAGACGTAAATATAATCAGCATTGATAAAAAAAGGATGACCTAACCAGAGCGACCTAGTTAGATCGACCTAATAAGCACAAGTTTCGGCGATACTGAGGAAGTATATGATTGTTCCCGTCCTGATATGAGCTTCCCACGGGAAAAACCCCTCAACTCCATGGCTGAGGAAACATAATTCCGCCTTTCAAGTATCAATATAGATTGTGTGTCTATTAATTAATTAATAATGTTATATAAAAATGGACATACACGCGCATGCACACACACGCACGCACACACACGCGCACATTGAATGTGGTAATTAGCATACTGTCATAGGCTGACATGCTAATGAAATAAATGCAATCTTAAAACGTTGGCTACAAATTATCGTGATTCATGGTTTACATAGTTGTTGGTAAAGTCTAGACAAATAAATATATACATTTAATTGTCGAGTATTACAGCATTAATTTACATCATATACGTCATGTACTACAGTATCATTTCGGTGTAATAACAAGTTGAAAATATACAGTACGCAAAAGCTCTCGGACATTGGCTATATGATTCCGACTATCCCACTCATTTAGAGAATGTATATAATGAACGAATAGAATTAAAACGAATGCTCCTTTCTGAAGAACGGGCTAGTTAGGTCGACCTTCTGAGTATGAAAGAGCTGCTTGGATTTCTTCTGGTCTTCGCTAAATACTCTTCCGGAGGAATTGGAATGGAAACGTTGTGATTCGCTGTAGAGCGAGTCTCCACGGTTAATAAATCCGCTCGCTTGCCCTGTCTCCTCATCCGTGACCAGACACATGCGACGACCTCACCGCCAATGACTGGTGATCGAAGAAGTATACCTGATTGTTTGCCAAAGGGTTTTCAGTCAACAAACACACCCAGTAACACACACACACGCGCGCACACGCACGCACACGCATACACACCTCGATAATTAGCAAACTGGAGTCGCAAACCTCAAACCGTCGCATAGAATTACACTCGTTTTGGCCGCATGCAAGTCTCTTTACTGGTGTGAACAACCCCGCTGATGAATCGTCCTCAAGTTGTTGTCACCATTCATGATCATCAGTGCTAATAGATTTTCGACTTACTGCGTCTCTCACAATCCTCTACACCGCCCACCCCCAACACATATACACATCACTTTGAATTGGTTTTTTATTACCAGATTAATGGAATCCCGTTTCCATGTGTATATCCCACCGGTATCTACCAAACCCTATGCTCATTTATGGGGATTATCATAAAAGCGATCACGTAGAATTCACGCCCTCCTCTCTTTATATATATATATATATATATATATATATATATAATTTTATCGACATACCTCTCCCCCCTCACTCACAGGCATACCCCGGGATGTGCCACGTGCCTAAAACTATAGAATCTTACGTTCATCCGCCTATACCTAGATGCACCATTAAGTGCACCCGTGAAGTGCACAGTCACACAGATATACGTTTAATTTTCCCATAAGTAGCGTACGAATACCTATACATGCACACCCATCGCGCAGACACACTCATCCTCGAGAGCACATGCACATTCGGACACGTAAGAAAATAACACTATCCCACTGTCTGAGACTACTGGGTTTAAAATAATTTTTAAAAAGTTAATTTTTAACGGAGCCCAGATAGTATGGTGTTGGATTAGAAATCTCGAGGTTTTTGGTTCAAATAATAGAGCTGGCTAATGCTTTTTGGCGTAGTTTTTTGAACAGCGGTTGTGAAATATGTGCCCATAAATGGTGGCTCGAAACGCCATGCTCGCAGGGGAGTTGGGGTTCAGGCCATGTTGTACGAATACATAATAACTGGCTAATTTAGCTATATAATATATATATATATATATATATATATATATATATATATATATATATAATAGATAGATAGATAGATAGATATAAATGTATTTGAGATTTCTGTGACAAACAACAAAGAAGTCATTAAGATAATGGCACCCTATAACAAAGGTATTTAAACAACAACACAATGCTAAACGTGGGCACGTATGGTACCAGGAGCTTCTCGGTTTGGTAGTTCTATTGTTATTGCTTCTGCTGATCCTGCTACTACTACTACAACTACTACTACTACTACTGGTGTTGTACTGATGTTGCTGCTGCTACTACTACCATTACAACTACTACTATTATACTACTATTATTATTACTACTACTACAACTACGCCTTGTATTAATACTACTACTACTACTGCTACCTCTACTACTACTACTATTACTACCACTACTGTTGATATTCAACTGCTTCTAATGCTACTACTATTGATTCTACTGCTGCTACTTCAACTACTACTACTACTACTACTATTACTACTACTGCTGCTGCTACTACTACCACTACTACTATTAATACAACAACTATTACTACAACTACTATTAATATTGCTACAATCACTACTACTATTACTACTAGTAATACTTGTTACAGCTACTGTTATTATTACTACTAGTAGTATTATTACTGATAATGTTGCTTCTACTGTGGCCACTCTTACTATTATTACTACTACCAATACTACTATTAATACTACCGCTACTACTACTACTACTACTACTACTATTACTACTACTCAGTTTGTTTCTGTGGCCTAGTTAGTAATGCGGTTTACCACAGACCTCTAATGCCTAAGTTCAATTTCCGATCCGGCCATGTTGAGAGTTTCATTATGTATATATATATATATATATATATATATATATATATATATATTTCATAAACCACAATTTTTTTATTATTACTTTCAAATTTCGCGTTTAGAAACTTCATGAATCTTAGAAATGGATTTGGGGGCAATCTAGAAGCGGTTTATATGTGCATTTTAGCTCCGTATGTCTGTTGGTGAAAGTTATTAATGCTGCTGATATAAGCTGGCGTAGAACCATGCATTTCTCCTAAAAAATGGCTCTAGTTTAATTTTTACTAATTAATACTATATCGCGTTGATTAAATGTAGATTAATAAAATAAATAAACCAACGGGCACCGACCTTTTCTGTTCGTAAGACGCAGTCAGTGAGACGATGGCGAGAAGAACCAGTGGAATCAACAACTTCATCTTGAAAGCGTTGTCCTCAACATCAGCACCGTTACGTCCCGAGCTGGCAGCTCCCGAGCAGCGAACTGAAGGTTGTCAGACATGCCCGCCCTGCTTAAAACGGTGTCGTTTGATGGTGATATGGGGGGGGGGGGGGGGGATCGGTGGGGGGTGGTGGAAACGAGGCAAATAAAGACTGACATATATCTAAATATATCTCAATATATTACTGAGATGTAAACAATCTGAGTAGCATTCAGTGGCGAGCACGACATCTAGCTAAGTCACAGATCCAACACCAACCCGCTCTAATGCTGATGCTTATCAATTTGCCTGTCACTCAGGTACAAGATCCAGTACAAGATCCGGCCTACATCTTCCATTAAGAGACTCACTAGGAGCTTATATTCCACAGATGGAATCCCTGTTAGACCCCCCCCCATGTCCGTCTGTACAATTCCTGATGTATCGAAACGCGCTATTTATAAATTATTTTCAGGAAAGCCTAAATACTTTCTAAAACATGCGATAAAATAGATATGAATGGTCTTTCGCTTAGTAATATGCTTGAGCCTAGGAGTGTCTACTGAACAAAGATCCAGGGTATACGGATTGAACAATTATGCAACGTATTGAGATCCTTGGGATATGAAACGTGCACTGTCTGATTTCTGCGAACTGAAATCGATGAAATCTCTTTATTTTTGGATATATTAATAAAATTCCTTTATTATTAGCGGTTAAAGTCACCAACTTTTTTTACGACAACCTTTCTTTATTGTTCTGTTTTCTTTTTGATTTACAGCTTCTTATGGGGTAGGTGGCGGTGCAATTAATTTCAACTTCCATACATAAAATAGCTCTATCACGTTTAGCTTAGGGAGATCAAATGTTAGTACTTTTATTGATTATATTTGTAGATAAGTGAATACAGAGAGATATGTTGATAGATTTTTTCGTTTGTTATTTATTGGCTGAATGATTGGTTGGTTGATTTTGATATTTATTTGTTGTGTTCTTGTTATTGTTTTTAGGAGTAGATTACGTGTATTTGTTTGTTTGTTTGTTTTAGTATCATAGCCTGTTAGTTATATTCAAACAAAGTCTGGTCATATTCCTCATCAGCTAAGAGCGACCTAAAGGGGAACCCCTTTTTATTCAGACCAAACTATTCATCTTTATTTAAAGATATGAACTCATTTCACCCGTGATAGAATACAAAAGAGTCACGAAACAGGAATTTCCAGTATGAATCATTGACCGAAATAAATTTATCCCGATGACTCATAGAATTGGTATGCCATGACTCATACCACGACATGACAGCGCTGTATGTTGAAGTTTCGGAAAAAATCTCGTCGAAAAAAGCTTTCACGCTATGCACCTAAATAATTTTAGCTGTTTAAAAAAAAGTATTTCATTGGTATACTTGATGTGTCCTCTGATACTCTTGCCTGTGCAAGGTAGACAGGTAAAATAAGGTTACCTGTGCGTTTTTTCCTCCTTATTTGTTCCTTTTTCCTTTTTTTACAGATTGCATTGACCTGATAAATAATACAAATAGCACAAGTGAGGCCTCAACGGGGGATCAGTGAGGCCTCAACGGGGAAACACTACAAATCTTTATTTTGTTCATACATTATTGAAGGCAAATGAATCCTCCTAACGTTTTGGGTGGCGCTCTAATGGCGCAGTGGTTAGGGCGTGGCACGGCAAACACCCAGGTTGTGGAGCCGAATCGGGCTTAAGCCTGGGTTTCTGAGATTTTTCCCTAAGGAGACGCCCCACGGCTATATGTTCCAAATGTGGCCTGTGCCGAGGCTAACCTAGCCTACCAACCTGATCTTATTAGTATGATTCCGACAGCTGACCTTAACTATCCGACTACCTACAACATCCAGCTGCGGATTCATTGTTCTGAAACACCCCAGCTGCACTTACACGACGGTTGAACCAAAACAACTAATCCAGGGGCGCAGTTAGCTTTGTTCGGTGTTTACTTGATCAATTCAATTCAATTAACCATGACGCGTTAAGCATGAAATGTAAACATACACATACTAAACAATCATATATCCAAGCAGAACATGTACCTGACTAGGAATGAAAGTAATAGATAAATAAATGAATAGATATATGTTGTGTAATTGGCACAATTTAGGTCATTCAGTGTCCTCGAACGTTAATGAACGTACTTTGTTTCTCTTCGTTATATCAAAAATTTATTTTGAGTGAACCGATATGGAGTCAAAACCTTCAGTCTATAATCTATCAGCCGAATGACTGATATATCGTCTCGCCATGTATTGTGGACAATATATTTTCGATATGACTGATTGGAGGTAAATTCGGCTAGTTTTTCTACGTCGCGGTTGAAGAGGCAGACACCAGTACAGGTAAAGCTGTTTGTCGATTGTCCTGTACTCTGTTGAAGATTCTTTGTTGATCATTCGGTTAATATCTCAGTCATATATCATTTTATACACAACAAAATAATGATGTCAGTTAGCTTTTTATATCCATTGAAAGGTTTACGAGACCGAACTTGTTGGGGCGAGGGGGGGGGTATGTAAATTGTCTTTTTAATATAGCCTGTGTTAGTGTGTTTTTATTACAGCCAAATCGGGTCTTCTAAATCAAATTCACTGGCAAACAGCCAAGCGCACACTTTACTGAAGCCTGATTCGTATTTTGATTTTGCTTGGCGGCTTAGGGACTTAGGCAAGAAACGTCGCCACTCTGGATTCAGTCCCCTGAAGAAACGTCCAGAGTTTGATTTCACGGTTCGAGATTCTCTGTGCCTGTGCCTTATTATACACAGCTAAAACACACACACACACACACACACACACACACACACTCTCTCTCTCTCTCTCTCTCTCACTCTGTCTGTCTCCCCCCCCTCTCTCTCTCTCTCTCTCTCTCTCTAACTCACTATCTCCAATAATCGTTATCGAAAATGCCGTGATAGAGGCCAGATAAAGAGTCGAATATTGTAAATAGGAATCTTCTTCATAAGTTAGTATCCAAGTTTTGACGAAAAATTACTTATTTATGTATTCTTATTTCTTGTTAAGGAAAATCCATGTCTTTGCAACGTGTGATTTCGTTAAATGTTCCAGTCCATTGGACTATTTTGGTCTGGAAGGGTCTGCTGGTGCTTTTCCCACCCCCCACCTCCCAAAAAACCCCGAAGAATTATATTATTTGTAGGATGGATTTGTTTCCTTCTTAAGTATTTTATATCTGAATTTGTTACTATTCAGTGTTTAATAAGTATGGAGGAAGTTTCTTACTTGGAAAAAACAACAAGTGGGAAGATTCTCCGAAATATTAAGAAGTCACCTCCTCCGTAGATTCGATACTGCCACTGAACACACAGCGGATTAATGGTATACAATAGATACTGCATGACAGGATTTCAAAGTATTGTATACAAACCGAGGGAGACACTATAACGCAGCCGTATAGTAACATTAACAATAACAACCAATTAATGGTTGGATATATTTTGTGCTATATAACTACTCAACTATCAACTCAGCGTGCATTATATTAAAGCAGTACTACCACCGTTGTTGGTGCTCTTATTACTACTACTACTACTACTACTACTACTATGACTGGTGCTGATAATAATAATAATAATAATAATAATAATAATAATAATAATAATAATAATAATAATAATAATAATCATAGTGAAAGTAGCAGCAACAACAACAACAAGAACAACAACACCAGAAGTAACAGCAGGAGGAGGAGGAAGAAGAAGAGGCTGACGAAGAGGAGCAGCAACAATAAACAACAATAATAAAAGTAGCAGTCAACAAAATAATAATAGTAGTAGTAGTAGTAGTAGCAGTAGTAGTAGTAGTAGTAGTAGTAGTAGTGACAGCAGCAGTAGTAGTAGTAGTAGTAGTAGTAGTAGCAGTAGTAGTAGCAGTAGTAGTAGTAGTAGTGACAGCAGCAGTAGTAGTAGTAGCAGTAGTAGTAGGAGTAGTAGTGACAGCAGCAGTAGTAGCAGTAGTAGTAGCAGTAGTAGTAGTAGTAGTAATAGCAGTTGTTGTTGTTGTAAGCTAATACTGAAAGTGCAAGATCTCTTCCTAACATGTTTACTCTTCCGACACTTATCCCTTTTAATTAAAGTCCTATTCCCTAGAATATTAGAAACAATCCTGTCTACAGGTAACAGCTAACTTAGGAACTACGTCACAATATGTGACACGAAGCCCTACCTTTAAGCACTATGTCTCTGATACATGCCAACTGTCAACTTATTCAGAAAAAAAAAGTTTAGTTTCAGTTAGATACATACAAAAATAGAAATTTACATAATTTGGCATGTTACTTTCGGTGTGGAGCCGAATCGGGCTTAAGCCTGGGTTTCTGAGATTTTTCCCTAAGGAGACGCCCCACGGCTATATGTTCCAAATGTGGCCTGTGCCGAGGCTAACCTAGCCTACCAACCTGATCTTATTAGTATGATTCCGACAGCTGACCTTAACTATCCGACTACCTACAACATCCAGCTGCGGATTCATTGTTCTGAAACACCCCAGCTGCACTTACACGACGGTTGAACCAAAACAACTAATCCAGGGGCGCAGTTAGCTTTGTTCGGTGTTTACTTGATCAATTCAATTCAATTAACCATGACGCGTTAAGCATGAAATGTAAACATACACATACTAAACAATCATATATCCAAGCAGAACATGTACCTGACTAGGAATGAAAGTAATAGATAAATAAATGAATAGATATATGTTGTGTAATTGGTATATAATGATGATGATGATGATAATTATGATGATGATTGATGTTTGACGGCCACTTTTGTGCACATGGTAGGCTAAATGGGCCGAGCGACCTCCGAAGGCAATGAAGCGTAATCAAAGATGGAACACCCTTCAGATATGCCCACACTGAGATTCGAATTCAGGTGGTTGTGATCTGTGGCCCAACACGCTACCAAGAAGAACACGGAGGCGAAGTGAATGCGAAAACCCAGTGTTTTTAACAACAAAGTTAATTGTTTACTTCGCATAAATAATTGTTTACTGGTCATGTCATGCATACAAATACATCCGAAACACATGAATACTTTTACGGTTACCACACCGTGAGACACATTTATTTAGCTCAGCGGAGGGTACTGCGCTGTAAACATCCATGCTTCAAACCCTGACACATTTCTGTATTGCGCTGTAAACATCCAGACCAGGCTTCAAACCCTGACACATATCCCTAAGCAGTAGACCTCGATCTATACGTCTCAGATTTGAACAACGCCTAGACTAAAACGATCAATCCATCAATGAACGAACGAATCAATCAATCAGCAAATCAATCATTACGCCTAAAATGGATAACATAAGCCGAAGTTTCTACAGAACGAACGCATCATATTTTGTAGTCCTCTTGTTGCATTTGGGGCCCCCCACATTTGAACATCTGCAGCTCGGCTCACTGTAAATATCAACTAAATTTAACTTAGGTGAGAGAAGTGGACACTACGCTGGCTACCGTACTTTGTTTCTCTTCGTTATTTCAAAAAAAGGTCTCGTACTCGGATTCCGGAAAGGAAATATTTAATAAGATTTATTTTGAGTACTCTGTTGAAGATTCTCTGTTGATCATTCGGTTAATGTCTCAGTCATATATCACATATGTCGCCATCTACACAACAAAATAATGATGTCCGTTAGCTTTTTATATCCGCTGAAGGGGGCGAGTGGGGTATGTAAATTGTCTTTTTAATATAGCCTGTGTTAGCGTGTTTTTATTACAGTTAAATCGGGTCTTCTAAATCAAATTCACTGGCAAACAGCCAAGCGCACACTTTACTGAAGCCTGAATTCACACTACATTAGCTTTAACCGTCAACAGGTGATGCACTTATTCTTTTCCTGTAACTTGTACGGTTTGACAATTTCTAAGATAGAATTTTGATAAATATATCATTCTCTCTCTCCCTCTCTCTTTACACACACACACACACACACACACACACACACACACACACACACACACACACACACACACACACTTCTCTCCCACTCTCTCTCTCTCTCTCTCTCTCTAACTCACTATCTCCAATAATCGTTATCGAAAATGCCGTGATAGAGGCCAGATAAAGAGTCGAATATTGTAAATAGGAATCTTCTTCATAAGTTAGTATCCAAGTTTTGACGAAAAATTACTTATTTATGTATTCTTATTTCTTGTTAAGGAAAATCCATGTCTTTGCAACGTGTGATTTCGTTAAATGTTCCAGTCCATTGGACTATTTTGGTCTGGAAGGGTCTGCTGGTGCTTTTCCGAAGTGATACACTTCTTCCACCCCCCACCTCCCAAAAAAACCCGAAGAATTATATTATTGGTAGGATGGATTTGTTTCCTTCTTAAGTATTTTATATCTGAATTTGTTACTATTCAGTGTTTAATAAATATGGAGGAAGTTTCTTACTTGGAAAAAAAAAACAAGTGGGAAGATTCTCCGAAATATTAAGAAGTCACCTCCTCCGTAGATTCGATACTGCCACTGAACACACAGCGGATTAATGGTATACAATAGATACTGCATGACAGGATTTCAAAGTATTGTATACAAACCGAGGGAGACACTATAACGCAGCCGTATAGTAACATTAACAATAACAACCAATTAATGGTTGGATATATTTTGTGCTATATAACTACTCAACTATCAACTCAGCGTGCATTATATTAAAGCAGTACTACCACCGTTGCTGGTGTACTCTATACTACTACTACTACTACTACTATTACTACTACTATTACTGGTGCTGATCAAATAATAATAATAATAATAATAATAATAATAATAATAATAGTGAAAGTAGCAGCAGCAACAACAACAACAACAACAACACCAGAAGTAACAGCAGGAGGAGGAAGAAGAAGAAGAGGCTGACGAAGAGGAGCAGCAACAATAAACGACAATAATAAAAGTAGCAGTCAACAAAATAATAATAGTAGTAGTAGCAGTAGCAGTAGTAGTAGGAGTAGTAGTGACAGCTAGTAACAAGTAGTAGCAGTAGTAGTAGCAGTAGTAGTAGTAGTAGTAATAGCAGTTGTTGTTGTTGTAAGCTAATACTGAAAGTGCAAGATCTCTTCCTAACATGGTTACTCTTCCGACACTTATCCCTTTTAATTAAAGTGCTATTCCCTAGAATATTAGAAACAATCCTGTCTACAGGTAACAACTAACTTAGGAACTACGTCACAACATGTGATACGAAGCCCTACCTTTGAGCACTATGTCTCTGATACATGCCAACTGTCAACTTATTCAGAAAAAAAAAGTTTAGTTTCAGTTAGATACATACCAAAATAGAAATTTACATAATTTGGCATGTTACTTTCTGGAATATGTTGTGTTTGAGGGTCGATGATAACGTTACGTTGCCATTCTGGAACTGATGTCCTACCTTGATGTCGTCTTATGGCACTTATTCATTTCGATTCCATGGGGGGGGGGAATAATGGAGATGACAACACCATCAGTTTCCGGAAAAGTAAGCATTTCAATTATCACCAAAACGTATACAGTTACTTATTCATGACGTCACCTGTTGTCCGTTATCTGCTCAAACGGCGTTTGTAAACATTTTTAAAGCATTTTTAAAGTTGAACAGAGGTAAATTCCACACAATAAATGCTTCGTTCCATAACGGCACTTGGGTTATGACGGTGTGCGTGCGTGTGTGTGTGTGCGTGTGCGTGTGGGCGTGCGTGTGTTTGTCTGTGGCAGGATTCCTGGTGGTCGGTTATTGGCTGAATCAACTACTGAAGTACGTCCACGCAGATTAATGATCCTGAAGCGAAGTATACTTATATCTATCAACCATGTTCTATCAGTAGATCTAGCATTGTTAGAGTGAAGAATATCCATGTCTTTTAACTGTCTGTATTATTTTCAGATTCACGCCCTAACCTATTCCATTTTGTCTCTTCAGAAATTTTCCGTAATGGAATTTAACTTACGGAAGAAATTGTTAGTACTTTTCTGCTGATCTGGAGCAATTCGAAAAAATCTACCCGCTGTCGTTTTTTCAGGCTGCGACTACTATTTGAACCACCGAACGAACATATCTATAGCCTAATTGTTAGCATCGTTGGCAACTGACCTTTAGGACATAGATTCAAACCTCGGCTGGTCTGTGTTCGAAAGATGTTTCCTCTTTCACTTCACATCGTTATCTTTGGTGATTGTTTCACCAAGTTAGTCTACTGCGTGCAGAAACGTGGCCTTAAAATATCAACATCAATATCGAAAACAAATTCTGACAAAGGCAAGCTTCGTTTGTAGATTTCTGATTAAAAGAAATACGTTGATGTCGTCGAAGACTGTTCGTCACGTATTTGGAGAAGCTTTGAAAACACACACACACACACACACACACACACACACACACACACACACACACACACACACACACACACACACACACACACACACATATATATATATATATATATATATATATATATATATATATATATATATAACACGTGACCACTATACAGTAGTACAGAAAGACTTATCTAATCAAATCAGTTGATGTTCAAGACTGTGTTATGGACACACACTTCCATACATACACAACGGTGTATCCAATATTACACATAGTAATTAAAAGTGGAAAAACGTGGCAATACAATAGAAGATGGCAGAAACTTCCAGATCCAGATTGAAGAAATAAAATGCTTATAATAAATATATTTGAATTGTATTTTCTAACGTTGGATCATTTATCCGGGATATTATTCTCAAGTGACTAATAAACAATTGTATGTTATATTTAGTATTTTTGTCTTATTAATAATAATTATTATTATCATTGACAAGAATCATTGACACATTAATCGGACACTTGTTTATTTCGATAACCCGTTATCCCGAGTCCCTATTCAAGTTCGGATCATTAATTGGTCTTGTCACACTAAAAATAAGCTGCGCTGCAAATTCTGTAAACGTTCGAACAGAAAATTAACTTGATGTCAACTTTGTTTCGGTAACAACGATTGTAATCCGATGTATCTTCCTGTGGTTCACAAGAAGCCTCCTGTGGTGCGCAAGAAGCCTCCTGTGGTGCGCAAGAAGCCTCTAATTGGAGGCGATCCCAACTCACTAACTCCCTAACTCAATCGCTCACTCACTCATTTATTTACCCCTATTAATTATGTTTAGCTAGTGGTAAATGCCAGCAAATCTATCTCGAATGCTGGCATTAATTCAGCAAGATCTCAATCTTTATACTGTGACATTGCACGTCAGGTTTTTGGTAAACATTTAAGGCAAGTAGTTACAGGATTCATAGCTACTGTAAATGTCGGATGAGGGGGGGGGGCACTTTTCGTGTTAACTTTGGCTAGAATGGGGATGGGGAAGGAAGTGAATGTAAATAATTCTGATGCTACACGAAGACAGATCAAATAAATAAATAATAAAATAAAATAACCTCGATACAACATATTGATAGAGTTTGAGGATTTCAATGTATAATAATTATATATTAAGTGAAATATCGCTGCGATCTCAGCTTTTAAGCACGTCTGGGAGCTTAAAACACCCTCATAGTGACTAGTTAGTAGATACTCAGAGTGTTTTGATCTACCCCAAACTGAAACTTTTACACGACTTCAATGTGATTGCTTTTATTATTATTATCCTATGATATGTTACATGGGTACAAAAATAAATAAAACAAGCGCAGAATAAATGCTCGAAACATAATAATTAATTTACAAATAATAATTAAAATAATAATGATGCAATCTTGGACAGGTGTGTTTTAGAACATATTTAAACTATTCAAGAGACGACACGTTTCTAATATCCACCGGTAACATGTTCCATAAAGTGATGGCTGCTAAGCTAAAGGCACAATTGCATAGACGAGACACATATATCGCCAATAGTATGTGATTGAATGATCAGAGTTTTCGGATGATTTTCCAAGTGGATACAAGTTCAAATAGATATTCAGGTTATCTACACTTGTTAGATCTGTACGTTGTTAGTAAAATCTTGAAATGGATACCCTGTATAGCAGGTAACCAATACGACTATTTAAAGAATTGGGATAATATGATCATATTTTCTATTATTTGTCACAGTGCGAACTGCACCATTCTGAATTCGCAGAATGTGATCGATGTTATAATCAAATATGCCATATAATAAGGAGATAGAGAGTAGACAGATCTAAGGAGACAGAGGTGGCATTCAAAGATTTCATTGTCAGTCTACCCAAAACATCATCATTAAAACTAAACACTTTATCAAAAGAACAAGGTAATTTGTGCTGCCTTTGTAACTTTCATATTCAAACAATTTCTCTTTGATAGACAAGTTATATTTAATGTTCTATCACTGCGTAATTTCCAACAGGGCTGGCATACATTGTGGGGAAAAACAAGAACGAAACTCTGAGGCACATCAGACAACGATGACAAAACACCAGACACATTATCAGGAAGAGACACTATCTGTGAGCATTGTTCAAAATAGGATTGAAACAATTCAAGTAAGTGACATTAATTAATTGATTTTATGATCATTATAATCTGAATGTCTGAACATTTCCTTATTAACATTGATGCATCTTTACAGAAACAATCTGTTTCAACTAAAATTATTTCATAAAAAAAAATAAATGGATTCACAAAGGATACTTTTCTTGCTGATCAGCAGGTTTCTTCTTCTGGTATTGGATCCACTAGGATGATGTATATTATCTGCTGGATCTCTATAATAGTACACTGAGGGACATTGTTAGATGTGCATACACCTTTAATGACCAAGTCAATTCCAAGAATACCACTGCTTTTCATGGTACAATAAGAACATACAAACTGCAGAGAGAAAAAGAAGGTATTGTGAGCGGCGGTGGATCAGGACCAGTTTGTATGTTCATTGCGAAAAGTTAAAGTAAAATTCTAGTTAAAAATACCCTTGACTCTGCTAAATCAGAATATTACAACAAAATTATCAAAGCTTCCAAGGGAAATCAAATGGCTCTTTTCAATGTTAATAACTTCTGTCAAAATATATTAAATATACATAGTGTGTTCCTTTCCAGCACCTTATCACACGGGTAAGTCATTGGGAGAAGAGTCCTGCACTTCCATAGTGGGTACATTTGAACCTTTTACAGAGACTGATATTCAGACAGTTGGTGAAAAGGTCATCTAATGCTTTATGTGCAGTACACCATATGCCTAAATGGCTTGTAAAGGCTGTATGGGTGTTTTGATAATCCCGATTACAAATATATTTAAATATACATTCTTTGTGTTTTCTCAGGAACCATGAAACCTGCCCTTGTAAAACCATTAAGGAAAAACCACAGTATGGATTGTAATATTCTAAACAATTACAGACCTATTTCAAATCTTACAATTTTATCTAATGTTATAGAAAGGGCACTGAAACAGACTTTGTTCGAATGAAAAATAAAATTATTAAGTCAGCATTCTTCTTCTTCTGGACCTGTCTGCTACATTTGATACAGTTGACCATAATGTATTTTTCTCTACGTTGAAAGACATGTTTGTGCTGTCAGGGAAAGTACTTGAATAGTCTCGATCCTATCTGGAACAACGCTCCCAGAGAATATCTGTTCATTGTATTTTAACTGATGTTCAGTTTTTTTTGTTAACTAATGTACCACAGGGTTCAGGTCTTGCTCCCTGATTTTAACAGTGTTTGTCGGTTCTCTTGGGCTCATTGCGCAGCGATATAACGTTAAATATCACTTGTATGCTAATGACCCACAGTTGTATATATCACTAGATTCTGACAATGAGTTAAATATCTCATCTTCCTTGAAGAATTTATCGGCCCATTTAGTCTACCATGTGCACAAAAGTGGCCGTAAAACATCAAGCATTTGAAGAATTTAGAACATTGCATTGCTGATATTCGGCTCTGGATGACTCAAAATCTTCTAAGACTAAATGATAATAAAACCAATATTATATATTTGGCATCACTACATTGTGTTAAATCCTTAAAGACACCAGCATTACAGATGGGTGCATCTTCGATTACCCCAAAGCACCACAGAAGTTAGGAGTCACAACTGTTGCCATTTAGAGTAGAGTGACGAGTCTGATAACGTCTTCCAGCTCCTGACATTCACTACCCTATCACTGTTGCACTCGAAATATCTTCATGCTAAAATCAGTAACTTCTGTTTTGGACATATTAAGTAAACATTGATTTCACTAACATTATTAGAATGTGTCTGTTTCGCCTTACTTTCGGATATTATTTGAGATTTATTTGCGAGAATATGTAGAATGAGAAGAGAAATTGCCGAAATAAGGTAGAGCTGTTCAATTACGAAAAACAAATAAACATCTTGAGACAATCACAAGGACTGTGAGAGAGAGAGAGAGAGAGAGAGAGAGAGAGAGAGAGAGAGAGAGAGAGAGAGAGAGAGAGAGAGAGAGAGAGAGAGAGAGAGAGAGAGAGAGAGAGAGAGAGAGAGAGAGAGAGAGAGAGAGAGAGAGAGAGAGAGAGAGAGGACAGAACCTCTACTAACAATTTTGTGTAATATGACTATACTGCTTAAAGCATGCCATTTGCAGACGAATTCCAGTCACGCTATTCACCCAAAGAACCATTCACAAAACCAGTTGGAGGTCTGCAGATGGCAACACTGTCAATCAGAAGTGGAGATGCTCACTGGAAGATGTCAGATCCGGAAAAGATGTAAGGTGCGACTATGTGCTGATAGTGGCAACATTGTCATTAAAGCTAAGAAAAGCAAAAAGGGGAGAAGGGAGGAGAGGCAACGGTGATTTGACATAGAAAAGTTGAAGAACGCCAAAACAAAGAAAGCTTTACAACCGGATTTGCTAAACCACTTTCGCATACTTCAAGAGCAACAAGAATTAACCATTGATAGTTTCAACCAGGTATTGACTGGAACAAGCAAGAACGTTTTAGGCTACCGAAGAAAACTGAAATAAGAGTGGATTAAGCCAGACGCGTGGACAACGATGATGAAAGTAAGCCACCAAAAAAGTAGCTAAATGATACAAAATGCCAACCACATAGGGATCAGTTACAGGCAAGATATCTAGAACTCGACAAAGACGTGAAAAGGCGGACGAAAGCAGACAAGAAAGCTTTCATTGCGAAATTGGCAGACGAAGCAGAAACAGTGGAAAAAATTAGACTATCGCTGCATTGTACGATATAATAAAGACACTCTGTGGCGGTTTTAGAAATAGCGAAGTTCCAGTGTAAAGATGTAAATGTTATCACTGGTATAGCAGAGCCGACCCGGAGATGGAGATGGAAGATAGACCAGTAAGCGACGAAGACCACCACAGATCCATCATCCGTTGAAGAAGTGAGGAAAGCGGTCAGTTCCATGAAGTCGGGGAGAGCACCTGGAGCTGATGGAGTGAGTGCAGATAAGGGGAAGGCTGGAGGAGAAATCATAGTTAGAACTTTCATAGAGATCTTTGAAGATAGATGGGAGGAAGAAGAAACATTAAGTGATTGGAAAACTAGGCTGATTGTCAAATTAGCAAAGAAGGGAGACCCGAAAATATGCAACAACTGGAGAGGGATTACTCCGTCATCTGTCACTAGCAAAGGTTTAAGTAGGGTTATTCTTGACAGAATTTCGCCAGCCATTGGCCCACTGATGCGCAAAGAACAGGCAAGCTTTCCGAAAGGAAGATCTTGTGGGGACCATATTTTTACACTGCGGCAGATCATAGAACACTGCCAGGAATGGAATACACCAGTCTCTGAAAAGACTTTCGATAATATTCACAGACTCTCTCTGGTGTATTCTCCGGCATTATGGAATCCCCCCCCACGATTATGATCATAATCAAATTGTTCTATGGTGATTTTAGGTCTAAGGCCATTTGTAGTCAAACAAGGATGCATAATATCCTCCGTCCTGCTCTGTCTTGGGGTCGACTGGGTCGTGAAAGAAACAACATCATAAACAAAAGCTGGCATCAAGTGGACCTTCACAGAAACACTGGATGATCTGTATTTCGCAGATGACATGGCTCTTCTGTCACACCACGATGAAGATATCCAAAGGAAAAGTGAGAACCTTGCCAGATATGTTGAAAATAGGATTAAAGATGAAGATCAACAAAAGAAAGCACTGCGAACCAACAGTCAAGCATTAGATTCCTTAACGATTGGGGGACATATAATTGAAGAGGTGACTGAATTTAACTATCTTGAGGTCAAGGTGACAAAAGATGGCAACCCAGAAACTGAAGTTAAGGCAAGGATATGTAAGACCATAGGGGCTTTTGCAGCATTCGAGAATATCTGGAAGACCAATAAGATCAGCAAGAGGACGAAAATGTATTTGTTCAAGAGTAACGTCTTGAGTGTAATACCAGACATGGGGTTAATTCCATTTTGTCAATACCAATTCCAACGGTGCCTCCGTGGTTTAACTGGTAGCACGTTGGATAATAATAATAATAATAATAATAATAATAATAATAATAATAATAATAATAATAATAATTAGAAGTAGTAGTAGTAGTAGTAGTAAACATTTATTCATCAATAAAGAAGATGTTTTAATGCTCTTTTGTTAAGATCCTTCAAATGATGTTTCTCTGTTTGAAGTACTAGGGCGCCTCCCTTGTCTAATTGGTAGCGCGATAGACCACAGATCACTACTACCTAAGTTCGAATATCGACGTGGGAATATCTGAAGGGTGTTTCATCTCTGACTTCACTTCATTACCTTGGAGATCGTTAGGCCCATTTAGCCTACCATATGCACAAAAGTGGCTGTAAAACATAAATCATCAGCAGCAGCATCCAATTCAAATTCTAAATAGAGCAATTCAATTCCATATACTCTGTTGGAGTTGTTGGCGACAATCGCACCACCTAGGAAGTCAGCAGATTGGGGATATCACGAGACTCGTCATTCTGGCACCAGTCCATATAGGTCCAACCGCTTCTCAATGCTGGCTTGCTTGGAGACCTACTCCAAGACCTACTCGGAGTAGGTTTTTGTAGCATTCTATTAAAACATTGGCGTTCTTATGTTGCGGCCTGATATATGTTTTCTCACATGAAGAGGATTAAGCTAAGCTAACCTAGGATCACAATATTTTTCAAATCACAGATCTGCACAATGATCAACTGCTCAACTTTACACACATGACACATGAATATGTTGTTACCTAACTATTTCTTAGTGATTTGCTTCTTTGAAGGCTGGGTTAAGACGATAAGTTAATAATAATAATAATAATTATAAAACTTCTGTTGCTCCAATATCCTCGAAATTATTCGAGCTCAGTGGCGCACCTAGTACAGGGCTTGGGCAAACTCATAGTCCTGGTACATTGCAAAGTTCATCAACAAATGAGTGGAAACTTAGGAAAGATAAGCAAGTCTGAAAAGATGAGTTTTCAAATGGTGATGGGAAGAAACCATGCTATTTGATGACTTAACATGTTCATGAAGTGAATTCCAAAGAGAAGGGACAGCAACTGAAGAAAAAAAACAGCAGTCCCAGCATGAGTTTTAACCCTGGGAACAGACAACAAACAAAAACCAGATGAACGGAGCACTCTGGGCTTGGGTGCTGGATAAAGCATGGAAAAGAAATACGAATGTTCTCCAGAAGAAAGAGTTTGATAGGCAATGGTGCAGAGTTTGAAAATGATGCGAGATTGAACAGGAAGCCAGTGAAGAGATTTCAGGAGTGGGACAGAGTGGAAAAACCGAGAAGACCGCGTTACAACCCTAGTTAAGAAGTTCTGAACACACTGATGTTTTAGAATATCCTGAGATGCGATGTTATAAAGAAGAGAGTTGCAGTAAATGAGTAATCAAGCATACTAGTAATGAGTGCTGTAGCAATGGTTTTGGCGATTGAAAGAGAACTATAGCGACGAATACGGCGAAGGTCACGAATATAATAGAAGCAGCAGCGATATGTCAGATAAATATTATTTCTAAAATTAAAATCGTTATCAAATGGAACACCAAGATTACGAACAGTGTTTGACGGGGTGATGTTATGATTAAGGATGCGCGTAGAGAAGAAACGAGTAAGTTTTCTGCCTTGTGTGGATGTACCTATAATGATGAAATAAGTTTTGTTAGCATTGAGCCTAAGACTATTGTTTAACATCGAGCCGCTTTGAAAAACAGTTTCTTATTTTTATTGATTGAAACCTATTTATTAAGAATGAACGGATGCAAGTGAATGCTGTTCCCGATATGCCATACCAATCAGGGAGGCGATCTAGAAGAACAGAGTAATCAATGGTGTTAAAAGCTGCAGAAAAAATATTATAGTGTTAGTGCTGTGACCTTCTTGTGTCCATGTTTAGTGATATGTTATTGTGGGCTTTCAGTAGAGCAGTTTCTGTAGAGAGAAATTATTTGTAAGCAGACTGAAACACATTAGACAAGTGATTACAGTTTAAGTGAACGCTCAAAAGACAGGTTACGGTTTTTCTAATACTTTACATATGAAAGATAGATTAGAAATAGGTCTATAGCTGTTTAGGTCATTGACTAGTAAAGATGGTTTCTTAAGAAGAGGGATTACATGGCCATGTTTAATATGAGAAGGGAACACTCCGGAGCTTAGTGATCAATTTGTCATCTTATTAATTGGAACAATTGGTGTGTGAAGACAAAACTTTAGCTGAAATGTAGGGATAGGATCAAGTTCACAGTACTTATTAGGGGATGATACAATCAGTTTATTAATTTCAGTAAGTAAGGCTAGTTTAAACACCGTGCAAGGGTGGTGTACACCTGGAAAATCAGTATTACAATTAGAAGCGCAACCTGGGAAAGAAGCATGAATTTGGGTGATATTATTCGTGACATGTTTGGAAAAAGAATTGCAGATTGAATTAGTTGAATCCTGAGCGGGCAGAGAAGCAAAAGCCTTTCTATGGAGAGTTCTATTTATACAGTTTCAGAGTTGTTGGAGATCATGTTCCTATAAAAGTCAGATTTAGCTTTATTCATGAGTACATTGCGGAAATGGCTTTGTTTGGTGTTTAGTCTAGACCTGTTAAGTTGTGGGGGTGATTTCATCCATATATCGGCGAATCACTTTGGCATAAATAATTTCAGGAGCCATCCATGGTGCAGTTGGGTGGTTTAATTTTTACGGATTTTTATCTGACAGGTGCGTGTTTGTCAAGTAAAGTCTTAAGTGTAGTGTGGTATTGTTCACATAATGGTGATAAGTCAGCTTTAACGTTGGCGATAAGTTCAGATTGTACTTGGTCATCACTAAATGCAAGAATGTCAATGCTTTGAGTATATCGATAAAGAATATTACGCCTAGAGTCAACTGGGTTATGCTTAAATTTTATTTCTGCTATGCCAGTGAAATCATCCGACAAACCACCTGTATTAGGAGATTATGAATAAATAGTTGTTTGTACCACATACACATATGCGACTCGTAAGATCAGTCGCATGGTGGCACGATTAGTCGTACGATCGGTCTTACGACTAAGAAGAGATGCATAGACATTTGCTGTTGGTGTCTCTGCGGAGCAACTACACAGAACTGCGAAGCTTTGGAAAACTGTAGCCAACGCTGAAACAATCAGTAGCAGGTGATAATAGTGTACATGCAGGAGGAGTTACAGAAGAGTGTTAGAGAGTATTAACAGGACAGGAAGACTTTATCCAGTACATGTAAGTCATACAAAGCCTGTCTTCTCCGCTGCTACAAGGTGCTCCTCAATTTGAACCTCTTCATTGATGCCTACACGGTCAATGGGCTTGCCTAGAATCTCCGATAAAGCTGCATATGCCACAAGTGGCATATGAACGGTCCTTTATGCTTTAAAGAGAATAAAAAGCCATTAGCGAAGTTCAATGACAAATGAACTTCTTGAAACTTGACACTAAGGATAGCATATTGATGATGTTGCTGTCAGAAGAAGCAAACTGCGCAGATACCTACTTTTTAGACGAGATGTACTTTTGTTACTGTACTGAAAATAAATTGAATTTTTAAATGGATTTTATTTAGCTTTTTCAAGCATTTTCTCTATTTTCTCAGATAAGCAATATATTAATGAATAATGAACCGACCTGATAGGTGACGGATGCTCGGAATATGGTTTTAAGGCCTAGCCCACTTATGCGTGCATATATATATATATATATATATATATATATATATATAGTTATTCTCCCTGGTTAATACCTATAGCATGATACTATAATGAGTGAAGACAGATTGCAAGGACTTGCTCGGATTGATATTTATTAGGGACATTGAAATATTTTTACAATATATAATAACCAGATACAGTAAAACCGATTATTTTGTGGCACGGTTACATTTTCAGAACTCTCCAGTATTCTTTACAACACGCATACCCTAACATGTCCATGTTTCGATGGGTTTCCAAGGCCCTGTAAAGGCAGAGTCCGATACTTTGTAGAAGGGAAAAAGAAAGTAGGCCAAATCAATCGAATACAACTGGTCCTGCCACCTGGTGACTGCTACGTTAGCGAGAATGTAATACTGAATGCTCCCTTTGGTCGGAACCTTTGTCGTGATGTCCACTTGTGTATAGATCTATCATGTAGACTCCTCTAGTCTATGTTTAGCTGACACAGTTATTAGATGTTCTTTGTGATATAAACAGTAGAGGGGTAAGTTAATTACTTAACACAGAGTCACCACAGATTATAGACTAAAACGTGAACAAACAGTTGAAAACTCTCGTTTACGTGAACTGAACATGATAAACTTGATGAAGTTCCGAGAGTCCTAGAGTAGACTGTAGATCTAGTCACTAGTCTAGTGGCTAGTCCTAGATCAGTACTACAAAAGATCTAGATGAGTAGATCTAATTAAAATATATCTAGTATCTGGTCTGCTCAATCACTAGACATCTACTAGTCTACTATTAACATTCAATCGATTGATTCAAATCACTTACTTTCCCCCATGTTTATTGTTTTATTGCTTGATGGTAATATTTTTTTTAGATCCTCTACTCTAGACTTCTATTCTAGATCAGTAGATCTTGATGATTAGATCTATATGATGTTTTATTTTCATGAATTCCAAATAGACTAAATCAGATTTTTTGGTGGCATAGATATTAGGGTGCCCCCATATTATACATATTTTGTCTGGGCATATTTATACTAATAATGGGATAATTACTGATTAATTAATTTATTTTCAATAGAGAGTTAGTTACTAATTGACAAAATATAGATCTACTAGTAATTTACATTGTTTCAGTTATTGCTGCGTTATTGACCAAAACGTACCAACAAAGGCTCGGTAGTAATTGACAATATGTCTAGATATAATTATTTCTAAGTCAATGACTTCATATGTGGTTCAATGAATGTTTAATCATGCCGTTACTTTAAGTCTGAGGTTCTACATATGCGCTAACAGTTTGTGTAGACAATTGTTATAATTTGCCTTGATCTATTGACAGTATACAAAACACATTAGTACGAATTATGAAAACAAAATTATTTCCCGCGTTCAAAGCATCACCTGGAAATACTGCAGGGAAAAGTTCGGATTTTTAGGTTTGTTTAATGGACAGTACTACCATAAATCGTTATGTTTTAGGCCTGAAATCACCAGGGGCCAAGATTGTTGACTACCTAATACTTAGGTAGTCTACATCTATAAAAATTTCAAGTCCATCTCAAGATATAATTTCTTCTATTAAAATATGGGCTAAATGTGAATAACACTATAGATCCCTTCACTAAAAATACTATACATCATTCCTAGAAGGATGAATTGAATCAAACATATCAGTGCATTTGGGTTGCCTGGTTACTTCTGGTTTGTAGTAAGCCATCAAGCTGTATTTGAAATATTGTTTTTTGTTATATTCTTAATTTAAAATTATCATAAGAGGTAATGGTTATTAGCATAACTGATGTTTGCATATTGATTTGATATACAAATGTCAAATATTATTCTTTCTGATATATTTAAGGCCTGTGGCTTATGTGTAAGTACATGCACCCCTTTGACATCAATTCTAAATGAATTCTTAAAAATCAGCGGACTTGCATCCACCTATATTAGTTTTTTATCTTCTATATTTTTTTATAAATAAAAAATATGAAGTAGTGTAACATAACCATTACATGAAATAAGTTTGTATTTAGATAGATATTGCCAAAACATTAAAACTTCAACTAAATGAGCAAGCCAAATTTATGCTTTGTGATAAATAATAAACCAGTCATTTAAAATTAGAAATTGTTTTATAGAGTGCCTTAAAGCAATTATGATCAAAAGTGCAGAAATAAAGCATGTTCACTAAAAATAAATTTGTATGAAAATGTAGATATTTAGCTTTATTTATGGCAAAACCTATTTATGAGTTGTAGTTAATAACTTATATATATTCTGAAGTACTGTTTTTAATTAAAAGCTTTGAAAGTGAGAATTTATTTTTACTGTTTTAGAAGAATTGTTTACCAGAATCATGTACATTTTATTGTATGTTATTCTTAGTTTCAGCACTGAAATAAATATATAATCACATTTATAACTAATACTTTTAACCAAAAAAGTTCCTACATTCAAACAAAGTCTTGAAAATGTTTATAGTTATAGGGAAGCTGTATTCCTTGGATAGACCTGGCTAGTATTATTTCCTTTGTTAGACAACTTTATTATGAATGAATAACTGAGATTTGGTGCAGCCTATTCTATTTTAAATCTTAAATTGTATTATGTTTATGCAAATATTGAAACATGGAAAAAATACTCTGAAATATTCCTTTTCTGGAGTTTAAATCACCCAAATTAACAATTAAACTTAGAACATTCAGCTTCATTTTAGTTAACTACTAACTAAATAAAGAAAAACCAAATTCATTCAGAAGTATCACAATGTAAACAAACCTACTTTATAAGCCATATGTTATTTGTTGTTGCATGTGGGTTGTCATGACAATTTGTGTTCGTGGCAGAGGTGCCAGTTTCAAAGGTCATACAAAATGTTGCAGATTTAGTGATTATGGTGATAGTCAGCATACATGTATTTCGGTGTACCTAATTATATGTCAATAATAAAACTCCAGTCTGCTAGTTTATTCAGTGCATCTACTGAGCTATCATTCTATGTCACATATGTTTGTACAAGATTAGATATTTTGTAGATATAGGAGTTACAATATCGCATAATGATCAAGTTTAACAGTACTAATGTTATCATATAGCAATTTATTTATAATAAATTTTTGTCAGATCTGATGTGGCTCTGGACATGTTCCGCAGGACCCATAGCTGTAATGCATCTTTTGTTAATAAGAGAACAAACTTTAATTAACCAACTCCAGCAAATACCACAACAACTGGTTATATCACCAGCATTCATATTTTTATGAATCTAATTGTGTTTAGAAGTCAGCACCAAGTGGCTGTGCCCAATAGTCACAGCCATGGGGTCTCTACCCAAATTTCAAATGACAATTGATTGGGTTGATTCTGGAAAAGATGGGATGATTATAGGATCATGGTTATTGATTATGATTACTTGGCAATATAATGATTATGATTTCATTAATAATGAATGTATTGATTGTGCTGTAAAGAAATCATGATTACAATGTCTATCATTCAAATATGGTTAAAATTATCTAACTTGAGAACAGTTAAAAGCTTTATATAGCATTAGCATATATAATAATCCACATAATTGTAATTAGCAAATTGTTATCCTTGTAATATAATAAAAGACTACTGTCCATAAACTGTAAACATGACAAACCAGGAAGCTACTATCTTTGCAAAATGTAAACTAGATTTATTATTAATTTATAACTGGCTGTGAGATTATGCTGTAATCACCCCCCACCCCCCAAAGTCCTCCCCAAGTTTGTAGGTTGAGCCAATATTTAGTTCGTTGGTCTCCTGCTCTAGTTGACACATCCAGCAGAAATCAGATAATGGCCTGTTCAAGTATTGTGTACAACAATGACATGATATGAACCTAGTAGTAGTATTATGGATATCTTATCTAAGTTAGCTTGCCTCATTGTTCAAATAGGCCGATCTTCCTGGTTCTGTTTTGTCTTGATGAATTATTTGGCTTTGAGATGGTTGTAAGACTTTTCTTGTCATTTCGTACTCTCCAACTTCAAAGATAAACATCCCTTCATGAAAGTCTTCTGCTTGGCAACACTGGGTTCTAAAAAAAACTGCTATACTCAAGCCTTCATACACACAGAACATAATAGTCTTTAGTTTTAATCACAGAAGGCCACCGAACCACAACTGTTGGGATTTTTTTCCATGTCCTTAGACCATTCAGCGTTTGTTGGGAAGCTTTTAAGGAATGGGAGCCACTACATGCTTCGTTATCACTTTGCAGTGGGCTGATAAGAGAAAATGACTTTTAAAATGATTGCCATCTGGCTTTGTTTTATGGATACTAATTATCCAATCTACACACATGTGGAAAAGATTGATCTGTATGTGCTAATTGATTTTATAACCGACAACATTGGTTTCACATAATGTAAAATGTGGAAATGATTATCAATGGTGACGGGAGACCACTGTTTAGTTCTGTCCCTGCACAGTGGCTTGGTATCGCGCTGTAAATAATTATGAACTGCGTAATCACCGACTATGATAATGTCCACAACGTAATCAGTTACGATTACAGTGTATCTAGAAACTTCAATTAATCGATGTCGAGTAATTGATTATAATTAAGATTACACCATACTACAGCTGTAACTTTAAGTCTTTTTTATCCATTACAGCAATAATTTATCCATTACAAAATAATCTGATTTGTTAACTTCACAATTGGAATTGACATTCATGGAAGCTTTAATTGTCTAACAGCACCAAACCTATACCCAATCACTGGTCTTCCATGATGCTTATAAACAATGGGAAGGGGAATTTGTTTCCATAATTATTCTATAAATATTACTTGGATTTGTTTAAATGTTGGGTTTCAAAAGTATTCAGGGAAGCAGATATTTGTATTGCCTCTAGCATAAGTATAGCTCTAGTCTATGCATATGATGGCAGTGCTGGTGATATACACGCTTCAGCATTATACACCATTCTTTAAGTGGGGTGTATTATTTGAGGTATCACTGTACGGCACATTTGAATGGCTCGCGCTAGTTAGGGCACTTCTACATTATTATTACTATTATTATTTATATTTTATCCCTGTAATCCGGGGTTGACAGGTTTCTGACATTGGCAGTTATAACCATGATCTAACTGGACGTCAACACACTGAAAACGTAAACATGTCAAAACCAGATAATTTCCATGACAAAAAATCTGTATGTACTATTCATTGTCCAGTTTATTAATAATTTGAACAAACTATTTGTGAATTCAGTGTCACACTGTATATACCAAACGATATCAAAATATTCGGAATCAAAAGTTAATTAAAAGAGGCTGCCATGGTGGAGTAATATTTGAGTTTGGTTAAATCTGAGCCTTTGACTGTCTTAGTCTTAAGGTGTTATCTTATGGTGTGCAGTACTTAAAATTTCTATCTTTCTTAGCATCAGTTGCATGGTCTTTAAACATTTGAAGAACTATATAAATGTTTTTAAATTTACATAACTGGTTAACATGCATCTGATACATTTATAACACACAGTGTTGTAATATTTAGTGGATTGAAAGATATATGCCTCCTGGTGCTGTTTATTTACCCTATTGTATATATGTGTATACATGGAGTGCCTAAATATATAGCAAAGTGCTAGACCAAAAACTCAGAAGAAGTGCTTATTGGTCTGTGCCTAGAACTGCTAACACTGCACCCAAGTATTTGATTTGAGGTAAAAATCGGCACATTTTGTTATGTTTTCTTGTTCTCCAAAGTGGGGCTGTGAACTGATCATCAAAACAATGTACATCACTGATATGCTTAGTGGATACTTTGCCCACGTGGCCATTTCTTCTTCAAAATAAATATACTTCTGTGAAACAGAAAAATGGACAGCTCGTTTGTTTCAGAAGGTGAAGAATGCAGTAAACCTGATTTGTTTATAGTTTCACTACATAGTCACCAAAAACAGTGTTTGGCAATAGATAAACTGTGTTTCAGGATTATAACATCATACTGGTAAATTGTTTTTAATGTTATCATCCTGAAATACTTGTTTTCGGTGTTTGATGTCCTTAAAGCATCTTCTTCAACTTCCTGTGTTTAGTTAATAGATTCAGCAACCATTTAATATGGCCAGCGACCCACTATCATTATAAACCTTATAGTTATAGACTGGTGTATTTGCAACCTGCCAAATATCCCACACCCTTCATGAATTTATTTTTAATTTATCCTCTATTGTTACTGGCAGCTTACATATGGTTGTCTGGTTTGTATTGGTATCTTTATCAAGTTTCACTGAATTCACAAACATAAAAAATATAAACATTACTTAGATGGTAGCTATTGATTATTTTGTTCTCATCAGCTGGTAACTGTTTTTTACATAAACTTTATGTAAAAAATAAAGTACGTTATGATAAAGAATTTTATTTAGAATTAGGTTAATGGTTTGTGTAAGACATGGCTGAACTAGGTCTGTTTCCTCTTTCACTTCATTTACCATTGAATTTGAAGGTCACTCGGTCCATTTAACCAAATATGTGCACAACGGTGGCTGTAAAGCAACAACGTTTACATTTTACGATTGGTTTGGACTATGTCGATTTCCATTAAAACTGTTAACATGTCCATCTCATAAAATGTTTATAATGTTTTTGTTGACATTTCAGATTACCCAATAATTATTATGGATCAGATTCTGGAGGGCACCCTGCGCTCGGACAAGCCAAACCACTTAAAACGACAGCTTTGTCACAAGGTGGAAGAGTTGGGCTGTTCTAACCAGAAACCTACAACCGTCCATGGCGTACTGGATGTTGTTCTTCGGTTATCGTTGGAAATTCCCGACCCCTACATTGTCGAAGCCTGTAAGAAAATATATCTGGTGTGGGGAAAGCATAACCGTGCCATTTTGGAGGAGTTTTTCACTCCTATCCGGTTGCAAACTCTGCTTGATGCACGGGTGACCAACCAGAAGCAAGCCATCTGGTTCATTCATGAGACGATGCTGACGATTCGTTCGGACGAGCCCCCGTTTCTTCGACTCTGTAAGATTATCCAGTTGGAGTCGGTCACCTACCTGACGCGATATCCCGCTTACGAAACTGTGACGGGCCTGTGTCGGTTCATGACAGACTTCCGCGATTGCATCCCGAGAGATGGAAGATTGATTGCCTTCTGCAATTCGTTGATTACTGCTGCCGGAACATTTGAGGCGCCAAAGATACCAGAATTAATGAAGCAGTATATTATGGATGTAACCTACGTAGTTGGTGGTTTGCTGAGTTACATCTGGAAGAAGTCAGACGTGTCGGTGACAGTGAAGAGTCTACATCAGATATTCTCACTCATATCCCATTTGCACGAAAACCGTGTACCCTCCCTTGCATTAGCTGGCACTGTGCCACACATCCCCACCAATATCATGGATAGTGTGGTTAAACAAACCGTCTCCGATATCAACATACCTGACGTGAACATCAAGGCTGCCCTTGCCAGGATGTTGGATTGGCTCACGTGGCCAGCTGCTAAACATCTTGACTCCTGGATTATCGCCTTCTTCAAGGGCCTTGCCTCGGTTCACAAGTACACCATTCTAATGGAGGTTGTAGAAACCAAAATAGAGCATGTAAGTTCGTTAAATAACTGCTCGCATACCTAAAGCGGATCAAGTTTTCGCTTGCTCTTCCCTTATTCTCTATATGACAAGACCCACTGATATTAGCTTGATTGTTTTTGTTGAAATTTCATTTCTCAGATTAAACCAATTGTATACGATATCAAGGTGATGTGGAACAACTTAGACACAGTATTTTCCGTTTTGTAGGTATATGAAAAGTTGCATTTCATTCCTGTGAGGGAAAGTGCATTTATGGTGTTAGCACATATGCTGCTTAGCTACCAGCATTCTCCAGAGCCCTTCCATAAGGTAAGTTAAGATAAGCTAGACTGGTTTGAAGAACACTGCCATAAAAACTATCTCCCATTTATAGCATTTATTTGTAGAGTTATTACGTCTACTTAGTGTTAAGGTTTTTAATTTGTAAGTCAGCTATTCTATAACTCATTTTTTACATGTAAAGTTTCAATATGCAGATAGTACAGAGCGTTCCTAGAACTATTATGGCATGGAGATCTGAGCTGTCTGAAGCAAGCTACAGTTTAATGTGTAAGTTCTCGCATCTTCTACATACGCTGATGGCGCATCATCTTGGATTTCCTGACCTCTACGAACCTGTCTTGAATGCAATAAAGGTATGTCTTAAGGAGTTTGTATTCCAGCTTAAAATGTTGGGAAGGTTTTAATACGTATAGTGAAAAGTTCTCTAGGTATAATATTCATTTATTGAGCTAATCTTTTCTCATTTAGGATCTGCCATGCCCAAGTTCTGAGCAGATCAAAGAAAGCTTGGAGAAACACAACTGGAAATCCAGCCAGAGACACGACAGGATTCTTTCAGTCAGCAGCACGTTCAGCAGGAGATCCGAAACGGGCAAAACGGGGCTCATTAATCTGGGCAACACGTGTTACATGAATAGTGTCCTGCAAGCTCTCTACATGTGTGACAGGTAATAATATTCAGAAGGATGCAGCGAGCTAGTTACACACACTGTGAACTGCATGAGTGTATTGGCTTCAAGCTAATTGTCTGATTGTGAAGGTCTTTGTTTTAACCTGTTGTGTCTAAATTGTGGGAGGAGTGAATGCATGAGAGTGCATAAGAGAACAATACGACACACATTCATGATGCCATTCCCTTAGGGGCTACTGGTAGCTACATTCCTTGTGTTATGTAATTGCAGTGTGATAATGTTGATGCAAAGCAAGTCGGTATACTTTAAGTAACTGAACCTGTAGGTGCAGACGGGGATTGGTACTCCCATTAAGGCATTTGATGATGCTGACTGGGTCATACCTGTATTCCTGATAAGAAATCTAATCAAGATATTTTGCATTTAATCAATTACTTGATGCAGGTAATAGACGGGTGACAAGCATAATTTCAGTGTTTCCCCAGGGTAAAAAGGAGCTTGAGTTGGTACAGGCCAGCACCAAAGCTGGTCTAGGGGGCCGGGGACATGCCTCCCAGGCGTGTTATTATATATTATTTAAAAATGGCTTATTCTTAAGTATATATTAATCTTTCACCTTGAATATTATACAGGGGGAAGAAGTATGCTAAAAGTACAAATTAGAATAAAACTTAGTTATTGAACACTATAAGTCAGTAATCTTTGTTCAGGCAAAACTGCCACAAATGTCGGATCCTTCCTTGCTGCATCTGATTTGACAGTTCGGGTTCCTTTGGTAAAACTTGTGAACAAGGTCACCATAGTTAACCTCCCTTGGTGCAGTAATAAACCCTGATATGTGGATGCAAGATGGTCCTTTTGGAGATGATTCCTCAGTGGGGTGCTCACCTGAACCACAAACTAAACATGTCACTCCTAACTTTTGTATACCATGTGGGAGGCAACCATCATAATTATGATGAATCACCTGGTTTTGGCAAGAATTTTATAAAGATAAGCTATAAACTCCAGATAGAATGTGGACAAGGAAGCCTTTGGCTTATAGGGACCATAATCTACCTTTAACAGATAGATGTCAATTTAATTTTTAAATTTATTTACACAGCTATCTCATTATTATTCAGATAATAATAAGATAATTTGTTCCAATCATTCATCCTGATCTGTGAGAATGACTACTTCTCATATCCATGCACTGTTCCTTGACTAATGGTGCACTATACTCTCTAGATTTGCAGCAATCCTTAAGTCCAAGTTTGAAGAAACTACTTGTCTTCACAACCATTTCATGTTTCAAACAGTTTGAAACCTACTATTTTTTATGGTGGAGAACAATTGCTCCACTTCTGCAGTGCTCATTGGCATGGTTAATGCAGTGGCAGCTAGCTTGCTAAGGTGATGATACAGCATTCTGGTGTCTTCTTGTTGCAGATAATGCAAAATATCTTCTATGGCCTTGTCCTGTCAATAAAATAGAAGAGGTTGATTAATCACCATTTTATATCATGCCAGAGATATGGTTTCGTACGTAAGACAAAAGATAACAATAGAACTGATTTACCCATTGATGGACTGCTGTCATATTGATACACATGATGATTTGTAAGTTTATTGGTTCTATGAATATGAAAGAAAAATGTGTTGAAACACTGCTGCATATATTACTGCTCTTATAAGTCAAATAAACAGGCATTTCAGATTAACTCGCGCTGATTTCCAAGCTAGTCGCACAGACGGCAATCATCCACGTCTTCTTTGTGACACCATCGTTTTAACTCCAGCCTGAAATGACCCTGATTGGCCAGCAGTCGGATGACAAGCAGCCAATTAAATTAGCACAAAGTTTAAGTTAACATAAACAAGGTTACATGTTGGCCCTCGATCAACAAACGTGGGCATTAGATGGAGATCAAAGTACGGAAGTTGGAAGGTGGCCGAGTTATAGAAGAAAAATATAATTTAAAACATAGCAATAATTTAACACCGAAAAAGTATTCCATTTACAGAGGTCGTCAAGTTACAGAGGGGGGTCGGAGTTAGGGGTTTGACTACATTCTAATTATCCTATTTATTATATAGACCTTACCTGGCTATAGTCACACCACACATAATCATTACTAAAGATATATTTAAACAATTCCATTGATATTGTCAGTTATCTCTATAAATACCTGTGCATTCATCGCAAATGCATTATTTGCTCTATGGCGAATATTGATCTCAGAAATATTAAAACAAATTAATGTCATACATTGGCATCAAAGTCTCTTGTACATTTTTATTTCAAGAACGTACCAGAGAGTGGGCCTGGTTCTTACAAAGCAACATGTAAACACTAGCATGCTTATATCAGTATTATACATGTAACTGAGCTAATATTGATGAAGAATGACATTCATGTTTGTGTTAATTACATTGTAATCATGGTTACTTTACAGTGTAATAGTAATCAATTACATTCAGAATGAATGTAATCATAGTATTCTCAAGTAATCAATTACTTTGGTCCTGTAATCAGCCCAACCCTGCTGTGAACCCATACTCTGTGTCAAATGTTGATGAAAGATATATTAGTTTCATGCTTCATTAACTTTTGTTTTTTGTTTGGACGTCATGGTATTGATTGACCTGTTCCCGCTCTATACGCAGAGCTTCGTGTGTACAGTGTGAAATTCAGTTTTAACTAAACAATAACAAGTAGAACTGTGAAGAATTCATTCAAAGTGAGCTTAATATGTCACAGGCAAAGTACAATTATATACTACAGAAAATCCTCTTCCCAAACAGGTCACCATTACACGTTATAGTAAGTCAAAACTCTGTGAGATGTCGACAAATATTATCTGAATGGACAGCTGATACCTGATGTCATTCGTGTCATCCAATAATGTTAATTGTGCTTCATAGAAGACTAAAATACATCGCCGCTAAATGCACAATCTTGCAGAAATGTATGTGATTTTGCTACATCATTTTGTCTCGCTTGCTGGTGATGAAACAATATTTTGCTTCACCGAAATTGCAACGAAGCAATGATTTTGGCATATTTGTGGTGAGGAAGTGTTGAAAATCTGTGCGGCTGCATTTCTTATATATAACAAGGGAACCCTGCATTTGATTACAATTGTGCCAATGAATTATTTAAATGATTCCATGGGAAAGTCCAAAACTCGACTATGGGAATATATGGACTATAGTGGGGTTAATGAGTACAGTGGCCAGATTTGGCAGAATATTTTAATCTTACGCCTACCTCCTTTGTGTTGGACCAATAGATTTTAAAAAGTAGGAGCTTGATGATCCTAGCTAATTCCAGTCTAAATTCTAATGCTGCATTATATATATATATATATATATATATATATATATATAGAGAGAGAGAGAGGGGGGGAGATGAATTTAAATATGAACTTTTCACATCTACTGTGATTACATCCAAATTATGATATGGTGATATTCTGTAAAAACCCAGATATAATTTTATTATGACTGGGTACATCCATATATATGTGTAACAGGCTCACCTTTGTAAAAAAAGTAGGACTGAAAATATAGAAAAGGTAGGAGAAAATACAAGGATAAAGTAGGACTGAAACAATGCATTTAACAATATTATTCATGTTCATGAAGGATAAATGAAAGTCTGCAATAAAAAAAGTGATAGTATTGAGAATATACATAAACATTTTATATGGTGCTCAGCGTGTACCTGTATATAATATTTGTTATCTAAAATAACATGAATCTTAGGCAATGGTCACATTAAACAGTTACTGTACTTCATCAATAGAACAGCTACTCTTCAATAAGAGCCTACTTCTAATGAATGCATACTCAGCAGGTGTAGTGAGTTTTATTAACACTTACCTCTAAGAGGTGATTGCTTGTCATCAGTAAGCTCCATAGCGAAGGAATGATGTTCACTGTTGAATTTACCCGTTCACAGGAATTCTCGTCATTTCAAAATTACATGCAGTTAAAGCTAAAGAAAAAAGCATAAAATAATAGAAATTTTTTGGGAAAAGTAGAGAAAAAAGTAGAAAAGGTAGGATCACTGGTGGAGCAGTAAATAAATAATTTTAATTACTTTCATTTCATTGTGAAAGAGGTTAGAAGTAAATTTCTATCAGGAATTTAATCAAACTTCGCACGCACATATCTTGAAACCACACTGTTTCATTTATAAAGAGTATCCACACTAAAACAAATTTGCTAAGATGATTAATGTGGCTATGCTCACTTTGTGGTGGGTGACCTGTAATGTGGTGTGTGTGTGAGAATAACTTACTTTATTTGCTTGTAGTTTTCGTCAAGAGGTTTTAGCGAGTCAACTCTCCAAAGATCAGCCACTGCTCGCCGAGTTAAGACGCGTCTTTGCTTTCTTGTCTGCAACCCAGGTATGTATGTTTTATTTTCATCATAGATTTTTAATCACATGAATATATTTATATATTCCACTGGATGATGATACATTTACCAGTTAACCAATTAAGAGAATGTTTGCTTTGAGCAAATATCAGTGTAGCAGATCGCTTTAACTGAAAAAATTATATCCTGTTGATCAACTAACATTTCCAGTTACTAAACTGAATTGTACTCTGTCTTTTTTCTACCAAAATACATCATCAGCGAGCTGCTTATGCCCCCTCAGCATTTCTCACAGCTTCCAGACCTCCATGGTTTACTGCAGGTTTACAACAAGACTGTTCAGAATTCATGCGTTACTTATATGATCAGATGCATGAGGAAGAGTTAGCCAAGCTGAAATCTGAAGCAGCAATAGCCACTTCTTCTGGTTTGAGTAGACAGCATACTGAGATGGCTGAAAATCAGTATTCCTCTCTAATCAGTCAGATGTTCATGGGCAAAATTATGACTATGTTTAAGTGCCTTTCGTGCCATCATGAATCGAAGCACGTGGAATCGTTCACCGACCTGTCGCTTGCCTTTCCGGAAGATCTTACCAATGGATCGGCATTGAAGGCCAAGAATATTTGCTCGGATAATCAAAGGGCAGCATTAGTGGGTGGGGCCGCCTGTGATAAATTGGCCAATCACATGACGGGTCAAGGAAAAGATGGTCCACTGAAAAACGTCGTCACTTTAGAAGATTTGTTAAAACATTATCTGAGACCGGAAAAGTTGAAGGGTGACAATAAATACTACTGTGATGTTTGTAGGCATCTGCAGGATGGAATAAGATTCATCCACATCATATCGCCGCCAGAGTACCTTAACCTGACCTTGCTTCGCTTTGCATACAATGTCAAAGCAAAGGCTAGGTCGAAAATATTTACAGACGTCACGTATCCAAAATCACTTCACATCCCAGTCGATGGCGACGAGGTTGGGAATACAGCCGAGCCGAGCAATGATTTCATCGATAGGATTAAAAAGTCCAAGACAAATGTACCAGCAACAAAAAGTGAATCACATGCAACATACGCTCTCTGTGCTGTAATAGTCCATTCTGGTCTCTCCTCTGACAGTGGTCACTATTACTGTTATGCCAGACACAGTTCCACCAATGGACTGGACTTGATGAACGCAGACACGAAACAGGAAAGACGTCGTGCTGAGCATCACAAAAAGATGGAATGCAGTCAAGACCTCCTTCCAGATCAGTGGTACTTGTTCAACGACAGCCGCGTGACATACTCGCGCTATGAATCGTTTTGCAACATTACGAAAACATTTGGCAAAGACACTCCTTATGTGCTATTCTATAAGAGAATACATCCTCCAGTAGTCGGTAAGAGTACATTAAAGCCGGCAGGAGATGTACCATTCCCCCTAGACCTAAGGGCAGCTGTCGATCAAGATAACAGATTATTTTTACAGGTGAGTCAGTGATTGGGTGACTGAGTGAGGTTATTATCCCCCCTCCCAAGAGGTTTGCGATGTAGAAAACTAATCACCGCTCTATCAGAGTGAGCATTATTTTTAGACGTAATTTAATCTAATTTCATACGTGTTGATGAAATCATGCCGTGTGATTTGTTTTCTATATTCAACTTACTGAAATGGATTAATTAATGATTATCTTCTATTGCTTCAGTATCCTAGTAAGATTATATTCTGTCCGCATCTGGTGCAGAATTTTATATTTTCTTATTCAATGTTCATTGTCCGTTGTTTACTTTTCACCATTTCATGGTAATTTCATTAATGTGCTTGTTAACAACTTTCAGGAGCAAGAATTGGCTGAGAGATCCAAACACCTTCAGGCGTCTACCCAGAGTAATACCTCATTCTATAAAAACTGGAAGGATCCAGATGACAAAGGACCTCCGGGTAGCTGTGGCGGGGGTGGAGGAGGGGGTGGGTTCAGCACAAACAGACTTGTGTTCTAAACGTTTCTGTTGAACTTAAATTACTGTTAACTCTGCTAACCAGGTTGTTTAAGAGCTGGTTGAACAAGAGCCTAGATTATCCATCCTTTAACGCATATTTGAAGCTATACCGGGGAGACACTGTATACTATTAATCTAGTTAAAAAAAGAGTTTAATCATCTTTTTGTTATCGTGTTGTCTGTTAAATGTCACATTTCATTGTAAAATCAACATAACTACCATAAAATATGTAATTTTGTACATATTCAGGTACTAATGAATGTGGTACTTTGTTGCTTGTAATTTATTACTTTCTGTTATGGCAAACAACAAAGCATTATTCTAATGTAATATTAAAACTTGCCATTTTCAGACATTTCAGTTACAACGTTTATATCTTGTTTTATTACGTAAAGGAAGAACGAACTCACACAAACTTAGATGTACCTATGTTCCAATGATAATCTGTTGTGGACATGCCTTGTTAAATGCCACTCTTCAGCGTGGTTGAATTGGATTGTACACGCGCTGTATTACTTATTTTTTGTCATGCCAGTGCTAATCTCCGACTGTGTATGCAGTTCTCAAATGTGTATTGCTGTCATCTTGTTTGAACACTTCTATTGAATTTCTCCTTAAGTTTTACCATTCCCCAAATAAATTTTCAAAGAGTAGATGCATGATATTTGTTGCTTTTGGAAACCATACATAAAAGCTGTTTATAAATGGAGGCTGACATACATAAAACAGCTGTTCTGTGCGTATGCATAACTGAAATGATAATATTGTTCAATTATAGTTAATGAACTTTGTTTTATGAAATGCAAAGTGGAGTATTTTTTCCTCGAATCTAATAATACCAGTAAATAAAAAAGGGCCTGTGATGATGTTTAGAATGCTACTGGTTTCATGTAATCTGTATTATTATAATTTGCTCATTATATTTTGTCTGTGATTTACATTTATAAATGGACTATTTTACATTAAAGAATTGGAATTTGGTAATATTATTTGTTTGCCTTTGTTTATCACTTTACGGTTTTAATTTTCTATTTTGATAAAATTTCTGAAATATGGACTTCAGCGTTGTGGTTTACCTTCTCTGATATTGAAGGTATAGCATGATTAATTGTATTGCATAAACATTGAAATAAATTATGTGATGCAGATTAGCCTTTTTAAATTTGTATATAATTCATTTCAGATCAAATTTGCACATGTGTTCAGTTATGCTGTGTGTAAGGGGGGAGGGGGGGGAGCTGGATAGTTATAATCTGGAAAGTTATATATAAAGAAATGTTTGGGTGGGTGGTGGAATTAGTATGGGGTGTTGAAGACCCTTTGAGGAAGTACTGTATAAATTATATGAATAAGTTATATATATATATATATATATAGTCCTCATAACAAGCAAGTTTGAAAATAAAGGAACTTTTAAAGGACTTGTTTCAGCAAAATACAGGAATGATGTGCATACCAATAATCTGTTTCAATGATTTTATTAACTAGTACATTTACCTGTGCATAAGTAGAAAAGAACACATAATCATTTTATTTTAACCTGAACCCATATACAATACAAACAATTAATAAATATGTGTAATTTGATTAAATTATAAAACTTGGACTAGAGTATTTCATTATATTGTACTATGTGTAGCTAGAAAAAGTAAGTACTAATTTGCCAGATAAAATACGGTATACCAAAGAATACAATTACACTGTTAATCTATGCATAATAGACTATAGACGTATTACAATTATCAAATGGGGCAAAGTGAATCAATATACCGGTAATAAGAAAAAAGATAAACTATTATAATTTATTCTTGACTTATTATAATTATTTACGACATTTTACAATCCTAACTATCTACTTTCAGATGCGGAATTCCAGCAAAAACAATAGCACACATACATAGCATTTATATAATTGAAAAAATAGTTCAGTATCAATACTCCTGGTAATATAATGGGCTAAAACATCAACACATCAAATCGACATCAATAAAAATGCATTTTATCAAAATGCATCCTGCCTATTTTTAGTTGTTTAAGTTGAAAACAGATGGGCCTATGTATGTAGGAATTACAGGAAGAAACAATGAAAACATTTAAATATGAATTTTTTTTCTATATTTGAATAGCCATTTAAAACCCTCAATTTATTTGTATTTCCAGGAATCATGTAACTTTTTCGTATCTTTTCTTGTGGCTTGCATTTTGCTCTTTGTTTTTTCGGTGAGGCCTGGAACCACAGAAGCTTCATAAAGTCCTTAGAGTTTTCTTCTGCAAACAAATTCCCAGCATAATTCAAACCTTCTTCACGTTTATTGTCCTTTTATTTCGGTATCTTTCCTATTTCCTGAACTTTCTTCTTTACTAGGTTAGCTTCTTCCTGTATCTCTAATTCATGCTTGGTGCTTTTATCCTGAAGTGATCTTAGCTGTTGTGTTGCTAACTTTTCCTTGTTCAAGCACTCTTTGTATTTCTTTGCAAAGCCTTTGTGATATGTGGTTTGACAGCCTCCGTTGTTGGCCTCGTTCCATCTATACGATCTATGCTAAGACTAAGAGCAGCTCTTTCTACAGTCACAGTTTTCTTGTTCATTGAAAAGATTCACTCCACTCCTGCATTTCCGTGTGAATGTCTCAGACTCTTTTTGACCACTTTGGTCAATGCCTTGTACTTCAGTTCATCTTAATTATTCTTCACGACCAAGACCTTTGACCAGTAGTAGTCAATCAGCTAATAAGTTATTTCAGTATCCTCTTCTGTACCACCACTGACAATATACCAGGTGTTTGGAATCTTTTCAGACATGTATAGTTTCAATTCATCTCCGAGATTGGATAATTTAGCAGTAGGGATAGGGTAGACAACAGACATGGGGTGAATTCAATTCCGGAATTGGAATTGATTATTCAAAAAAATGGAATTGGAATTGAGAAATTTACTATTTTTACAGCGTTAAGACTTACATGTGAGTTACCAATATACTGGAACTAAAATGACCCAGAACAGTTCGTTTGTTTTGTTTTTCGGGGAGAATACACAGGCTGTCGCTTATTCAGCACAGCCTCTATGTTGGAGTGGTGGGGGAGGAGATCCTCAACCACTCCAACATAGAGGCTGGGAGCAGAACGGAAAGATGGAGCCGAAATACCCTGATGGTGGTCACTGCCAGTGTGTTTTATGTCCTCAGGGTTTTATTTTTTTAATAATTCAGTGGAGACGACAGTGCCATTTAACGTGGTCATCCACCCACGATATTGTGAGCCGAGAAATATAATCTCTGGAAAAGTTTCGACCTCTTGCTAGTATCGAGCCTGTGACCCTTGACACAAGGTGCTTAACCGCTAGGCCACCCGAGCTCACAGAATTTTGGTTCCTTTTGTGTTGTTTGGGGAGAATCCCCGGGCTGTCGCTTATTCAGCACAGCCTCTATGTTGGAGTGGTTGAGAAAATCCCTGCCCCACCATTCACAGGGGAGCAGTACCGAAAGATGGAGTCGAAATACTCTGAGGGTGGTCACTGCCAGAGTGTTTTACGTTATCAGGGTTTTTTTAACGTCCCCCCCCCTTTTTAAATAATTCAGTGGAGACGACAGCGCCATTTAACGTGGTCAGCCACCCACGATGTAGTGAGCCGAGAAATTAATCCCTGGAAAAGTTTCGACCTCTTACGGGGTTCGAACCTGCGACCGTTGGCACCAAGTGCCGGGTGCTTAACCGCTAGGCTTGTAGTTTGGGGTCCGCTAGGCCACCGGAGCTAACCTTTTTATATATATATATATATATATATATATATATATATCAGATCAGATACGCACACCGGCCGTGACACCGCAAGTGAGCGTTTAACCAATTAAATGATCTGGATACTGTGGGCTCCGCCCATAATACTGTGACACCACCACATAGCATACCTGTAATCTATATAGAGATATTGCTATTTAGGAGTTAATTAATGTTATCATCTCATTGGGAATGTCAATCTGGAGGGAAAACTTGCCCCTCCTCTACTAAAACTATGACTACTATAGCCTGTCCCCAGACCTAACTGTTTTAATAACCATTTGAGATCTTTTGTAAACTTAATTACCATATGTAAGTGGTTTAGTACCCAGCAGGGTTGTGAAAGTAAACACAGGTTCTGACCCCTGCTGGGCGGAACTAAGCAAAACCTATAAACACATCTTTGATGATAACAAAATACACTTTTACATGGGGATGCACCCAAGACTATATGATCCATCACTTGATATCTTCAAATATCTCTTTAGCTAAAAGCGCCTTGTGGTTAGGTTTTTTTTCAATTTTTTACCAGGTTAACACTTACATGTAGTGTTACCAATACACTGGAACCAAATTGATCCAGATGGTTGGTTTTGTTGTTCCGGGAGAATCCCCAGGCTGTCGCTTAATCAGCACAGCCTCTATGTTGGAGTGGTTGAGGAACTTCCTCCCTCACCACTCACAGGGAGCAGTACGGAAAGATGGAGCCGAAATACCATGAGGGTGGTCAATGCCAGAGTGTTTTACGTCCTCAGGGGGGTTTTAACGTCCCCCTTTAGTTTAAATAGTTCAGTGGAGACGGCAACGCCATTTAACGTGGTCAGCCACCCACGATGTACCTGGAAAAGTTTCGACCTCTTACGGGGTTTGAACCTGTGACCATTGGCACCAAGTGCCGGGTACTTAACCGCTAGGCCACCGGAGCTCACTATTAGATCCAGAACTTTGGTTATATATATATATATATATATATATCAGATATGCACACTAACTTTGGCACCCCACGTGAGCATTTAACCAATTAAAATGGTCTGGATACCATGGGCTCCACCCACAACATTGTGACACCAACACATAGCATGCCTGTAATCTATATAGAGATATTGCTATTTAGGTATTTACCCCCGTTCAATGTCTAGAACGGGCAAACAAAATTTAAATCCACAAATTAATTTACCATTTAATTGTTTAATTCAGAACTATTTTGTCCATGACAATCCTACTTCGAATATAAACTACTCTGAGTAGGTATTCCAAGTAGGTACTCGGAGTAGCAACTAGTGATAAAAAGTATTAGGCAAAAAAAAGAGTCGGGGAAAAAAATTGGATTTGATCAATTTGGAATTGATAAATTTTATGTGGAATTGGAATTGACAAAATGGAATTGAGTGGAATTGGAATTGACAAAATGGAATTGAGTGGAATTGGAATTGACAAAATGGAATTGAATGGAATTGGAATTGACAAAATGGAATTGAGTGGAATTGGAATTGACAAAATGGAATTGACCCCATGTCTGGTAGACAACTTACTTGCTACAGATTTGGTTGGCATATCTCAGTTATCTGACATACCAACTTTCTGTACTAATGGATTAAGACAGGCCAAATTTTTCAACTACTTGTCGTTCGGTGAGAAATGGCTAAGACGATATTATGCTGCTTTCCAGCATAATTGTTTTTCGTTTCTCAGCCTTTACTGCATCTGGAGCTGTCCTTGTTCAGATCCCAATTTCTATGTCTGCTGCAGGTAGGTGATTATCAGCTTTCATGATGTCAATGGTAAGAAGATTTCCTACCTTGACTTGTCTGCCACAACTTCTGCTTTTAAAAACCTCAGCGCGATGACTCTTATTAGCTTGGGCAATGAATCATGCAGAATGTGTATCAATGGCCCTTCTTTTTTGAAAAATGTTGCAAAACTTGGTGAAGAGAGACAAGACGCATTTCAGAAAATGCAGTTGTACACAAAGTTCAGGATTCTGAATAAATTGCCATATCTTCTTGTAATGCTCATTCTTTTCACAAGATTTATCTTCGTGTGGTAACTTCATAATGTAGTTTCTAAGAGCTTCCCACTTTTGAACGATACACTGTATGATAGTTCCATTCTTCTTCAACGTAGAAATTACACTATTCCTCTACTGACCAAGCTGTTGAGTCCCGGGCTGATTAGCTCTCCATCAATCATTTTCGATGTTGCTGTGTTCACATTGGGACCATCAATTGACAGACTAACAAGTTGCTTCAATGGGATGTTATGTTTCTGAAAGGAACAAAAGATGAATAATCGATTTGAGCTGCTTTTGTGTGTCCAAAGGCGCGTGATTTTACGAACTTAACAACTTAATCCTTTTCCTTAGACCAGTATCTAATAAGGACGTCCAATTGCTTAACGTTTTAAGATGCTGTTGTTTCATCATATTGGACAGTATATAAGGCTATAATAAGCGTTTCAGACTTTATCTAATCATGTACTATTTGTTCAACAATGGGTTGATCGAGGCCATCTGAAAAAGGGAACCTATATTTGCCTGACTCAAAGAGAATTCATTTGAGGCTGCACAAGGGTACAACGGTGCAAAGGAAAAACCCAAGAAGCTACTGTAAGTGCCCACATGACTGAGGCATACAAGCGTTTTGCTGCCGGAAAATACCAAAGAAGAAACCAATTGTCAATGCTGGAAAACCCAAACCTGTAGCTTTATAGTCAACCAATTTATCAGCGAACCGCAATGACTCATGAGATCACTGTTAATTATTTAGCACAAATACTTCGTACATTACATTATAGACTTATTATAGATCTAGTTCACTACGCGTGCTCCAGTGTCACTTCGGAAGACATTCTGAACATTTGTGGGAGGGAATAATACATTGTGCTGCCATCTCGTGGACAACCGTCTCACCAATATTTTAATTTAATCAACCGGAAATCACGTGACGTTTACAAGCAAGCATGGCGGAATGTTTTGGGCAGAGTGTCTGCCTCTTCGCCATATTATTTTGGATATTACTCATTCGTCATACCGGTAAGATAATAATCCGCGGAGTACACCAATACGAGTATCGGTAGAACTTTACAGCCGTATGGTTGATTCGAACCCGTCGCTGTGGATACACCATTTTACTTATGTTAATGTAATGCTCCAGTTTTTTCGTTCGTAATCAAACGACACGAAATGATATGACAGCGATGTATTCTCTGCGTTAATGTTTATATGAGTGACTGTGTTCATGTTTCAGTTTATTGGATAGATTAGTATATCTTTATATGCTGCAAGACATTAGTTGGGGCCGAAGGAATGGTGTAAAGGAAATGTATTATAATCATTTTATCAGCCTGAGAATCTATCATTCTTGGGGTATGAAAATTGAAAGCATTTTAATTTTATTCATGGTTCCTCCCCCATTTGTAACATTTGATCATTATTATGTTTATCAGTGTTATGCACTCAGTTAAAAGGGTGTAACAACCTTCATTTGGTGTTTCTCGGTTGCATACATTTTGATTTGTGCCCTACCTCCTTTTTGTTACACCTGACTGAATCACTGACCTGTCAAAATTGCAGTTTGTGTGTAACAACTAACACACACTTATTTTTTAAGGTTTTTTTTCTTATTAATATTATATATATATATATATATATACACACACACACTTATTTCTCTTTAATTAGGAACCGCAGTTATTGGGGTTTTCTTCATATAAATATTTACATTCTGGCAAATATTGTCATGTGACATCATTATCATATAGATCTAGATATGATAATGAAGATTGAAGTATTTTTTTATTGAGTACCTGTTCAGTGTTCTCACTTGTAAGCTGAAAGCTTTTTCAGTCCCCATGGGCATGGCATCTCCATTGCTGAATTGGTAATGCCACAGACCTCTAGAATTAGGGTTCAGATCTGAATATAACTGTGTTTGAAAGAAGTTCTGTATAATGCTTTGCCCATTTGGCAAACATAGTTTTTAAAAGTAACCATTTAAAAACATTAAGTCACATCTCCAAAAGTCATGCAATCAAAGGGATTGCCAAAGGCTGTGGTGGAATTAAGTCAGGATGCATACATAATCTGAAGATATCTTTGTTATTTTTTTACATTATTAAAAAGTTGAAGTTGGTGCTTCTAAAACAATTTTTTATTTACTTACAATTCACAGTTGATGTTACTTATCATTAAAATTGTTGGCAAATCCTCGTCATTTAAGGTTGATTTGTTGTTGGATTTTCCACGCTTTATCTGTGACCATGTTGTTTTCACAGAAATATGTGGTGGTAAAGTCCGAAATGATTATTAAAAGTATATGTTATCATTTTTATAAACTATTGAGATGTTAGATAAATACAAATAATGGACTATTTGCAGTTACCAGGTCAGCATTTAGAGACTCCTGTCTATCATAATTAGTCCTGGATATTTTGTTTCTTAGTTTCACCTCAGGCTAGCTAGCTATGAGCCTGTGATAATCTGATAAATATAATACAGTAAGGATGGGCTGATCCATAGAAGAATTATGATTATAGCTAACTATCAGGGAACATTTTGTTTAAAAAAAATTATTAACAACAATTACTAATCAATTAGGAAATTGATTAGCATTTGCATAGTTTGTGTAGCAATTTTTTAAGCCAAGTAAGAATTAGGCATACGTTTTGTGTTATATAATAAAGAAACTGATCTAAGTTAAAAGAATTACAGCAGAACATTGTATGCAAAGATATGCTACAGCTAGTGTGTTTCCCTATCATTGTTCAAATATTTGTCAACAATACATTATGTATGTATTGTATACCAGATATAAATGACATAATAATTGTTATTGGATAAATCCAAAAAGGGGTGGTTTAATAGAGTACATTTCAGACAAACTAAATTACTAATTGTTTATATCTATAGCCAACTCAATTTTCCAAATAATCTGTTATCATGATGATGCAGTGCAAGAACACTGCCAACGACCTGCTTATCATAAAAGATTTAAAAGTATTTATGAACAACAGTATTAAAACAGGGCAAAATTAATTTTTCACACGGAGCACTGTCACAGATGAGTTTATTCCAAAGGCAGTGGCTATGCATATGTGAGCTGTACATTTAGATCCATAGTCTAAATGTATGTGAGCCATTATGTACATATGTATGTTTTTGCTTCCGGTCACATGAGTTATAGTTTTAATGGCATTAGTCTAACTGCCACACAGTGTGTTGTTATACAAAAGTTCTATAACTATGAGATGTACTGCTGTGTCTTTGACTTCAAACTGAAAAGAATTGGAATTTTATTAAAGTTGTACAGTAGTATTGACTAGATCAACAAACATAAATGACAAGATAGACACTAATTCTGCCATTATCGTTTCAAAAACAGATGTGCGCACATCCTCACACAAAAACAGATGTGCTCACATACGTTTAAACGTACAGCTCATGTACGTGTAGACTCTTCGTATATTGCAAAAGCATCTCTGAACTAAATACAATGCCATATATTGGTTCACAATTTTACGCAATGCGTTTTAGGATTGTATAGAGATTTGTGACACGATACTGGACTAAATGTTTGTTGACTATCTATTCCATATTAGGAAGTGAATTTGCCATTTTCTGTTACTGTATATACACTTGTGTATAAGTTGATCTGGTATATAAAACGATGTCAATATCACTGGAAAGTCCCTAACTTGAATATAAGATGAGGCAGAATTTAAAGCTATGAAATATGTTATTTCCAGGAAAAATTTCATTTTCTTTTTGACCCGGCATGCTGAAATTATCAAGAACTAGTAGTAGAGATATTCAGTATGTAGAAGTTATTTCATATCCAAAATTATCAGTGATGTTTATACATAAAACTAAATGCCAAGACGGCTAATCCTGCTGAAACTGTTAATTATTGCTGGTAATCACAGCTGATATTTTTTTAATCGTTAAACGAAACTAATTAAAATATAAAACTGTTAGCGATAATTGCAAATTAAATTGAACTGTTTAGTAGAAACACCAGTAGATCTAACCAAAACATAAAACAAATTGTATGATGAGTAGACAAAATGCATTTTTTTTACACAACTATATACAGTAGTATTAGTTTTCAGCACATGATTTCCCAATGATTTTACTGTTATTATCATGTACTGTTACTGTACAAACCCAAGCTGTTTCATCACTGAAAGTCTTGTGGTCTTGTCTATAAGAAAAATTGATTCTGACCATACAATGTTGGTAAAGTGAAGGTCACTGACTTGTATCATAACCTTTGACCAAGCATTCTGTGGTCAATTAATGTTAGGGGAGTCATCCACCCTGAATAAAATATGCTGATATCCATTGCTCATGAGCTGAATAACATAATTTGGATGATATTCAGCTAAACAGCATATAAGGTATCATAGAAATAAGGCATTCAGCCTTTTCAGTAGCGCCTGATGCTACAATTCATCTATTTTACAGTTTCTCGTCGCCTATTTTGGCGAAAAAGTGGCCTAGAATGCACCAAATACTCCATTTTTTCAGGGGAGATTCCCTAACCCCCCCCCCCCTTCCAATGGAGAAGGGCTACTAGTGTGATTACTACTACCCCACAGCCAGTCATGCATTGCTCCCCTCCCTGATTTCCATACATCCCTCCAGCAATGCCACAGCAATGATGTCGTGGTATTTTTACAGGCCACCACAGATGAGCTGCTGCCTACTTTTTGTAAGGGGTCTTCTACTGAAAAGGCTGGGCATTGAACATTTATTTATGTCTTCCTGTGTAGAAAGAGGCATACAACCAGGTACTGTGCCATCAGATTATTATGATCAGTTTATAAACTGGCACATTTTTTCTAAGCCACGTGGAACCTGTGTACTAACAAGTATGAATCTGGCCAAATTTGTTGACGAGATGATTAAGTGATTATAATCCTTTATGTGGTTGGTACAAAAACATGGATTGTCCTATTTCTGTCCAAGTAAGCCTTTTTAAGCACCATCTTGATATTTCTGTATATAAACAGTTTGATCATGTTCCACCACCAATATTGCAACCTCAAAGTAATGCTTCAGTGACCAACCATATCGCTAAATTAATCAGTAGATATTGGTAAATTGTCATATTTTCACAGTTAATTTCCAGTTTCGAAGGTGTCTGTTATATTCACCTGTTAAAACTAATATAGCAATATGCTCCAAGTATAAGTGTATGTAAATTGTAATTTATATATATATTAGGGTTGCCAAAAAATCAGATTTAAAATTTTTTAATTGACTTTTAAAAGTGTTTTAAAAACAATGGTCAAACATTTCTTCTGGTATGTATTCAGCATGAGATAACTATCAATAGTGAATCGATGTGAATGTTCACCTTGTATACCCATCCTGGACACACCAGGATTAAACAGTGACTCGATAATCCCCTAAATGCATAGAAAAGATCATCCCAGATCAAAGATCATCCCAGATCATCCCAAATTTAATACATTGAAGCAGAGCAGCTTCACTTGACACGTATTGTGTTGATCTTTCAAGATCATCCCAATTCAAGAGTTGGCGGATTTGTCACTAAACTATATGTATGGTGAAGACTACATTCATTACATGGTGTACAGCATGTTAATTGATAAATCGCATGTTTACAAATTAATGATAAATAAATGTAAAAATCAAATGCCACATACAGAAATAAAAATGTTTTTTTGTAGTGATTTAAATAAATAAAAATTTGGAGTGATTTAAATAAAAATGTTTTTTGTAGTGATTTAAATCAAACAATGCTGATATATATATATATATATATATATATATAGCTTTATGTTATTCACATATGCTAAATGTAATATTTATATTCACTGCAAGAATATGTTTAATCCTACAAAGGCTGATTGGGCTTTAAAAAGTATGTTATCAGAGATAAATAGAATTTGATTGGAATCATGGGGGGGGGGATTAATTGTTCTGCTTCCTTATTATATTCTCTGCAATTAAATTGCAGTTCATGGTTGATCCGAGTATAACACACAGCTGACAGTGTCAGTACTGATAAAAATTGTATCAATGAGTTATTTTAACCAAATGATTTAATAATAATTCCAGTTTTTTTAATTTGAATTTCTATCTGAAAATAAAAATTAACCCTGTCTCTGTCTGCCAGCCATAATAACAACAAATCATGCACTATTATCAGCCACATCCTTTTTAGACATTGATATTAATTTGTAGAGAAGGTCGTTTTTTAGTCATATTTAGCTATATTAGCCTATTCTTTTTTTTACTACATAGCATAACCTTCAGCCCTTTATGTAACTGCTGTAACTGCTAATGCTTTGGCACTTCTGGTTAGTTTTTAAAATTGTGGAACAGATCTGATACTTTTCTGCATTATGCCTACTGTGTGTTATTTAATCTAGTAGGAGTTACCGCCACCGTAGAGTATGCTCGTGTGGCGGCTGATATAAATTTAACCCTTTTTCACTTTACCCGGTGATTGTTACCGGTAGTTACATGACTTGGTTCTTTCCGGAATGGAGTCGGGATCCGTTTATTGTGAGTAGGCTATATGACGTATAGTGTTTGGTTTTCTGATATCACGTCAGCAGTTATTGATATAAACAATGACGCTATCTAGTGATCCCGGGATCTGTTTACACGTCATCAGTGGTGACGATGTTTAAAGAATAAACTGATCCATGTGGAACATTTCTAGCATGCTGTGTAATATCAGCAATAAACTCGACAAGTCACGGGTACTCCGTCAGTGGCGGATCTGTATTCTTCATACGTTATTCCGTGTAACCTGTGCATTCTGTGTGACGTCCAAATATTCCTTTCTATCAACCTACTAGTGGCTTCCATGGCCAATTTCCCTGAAATCTAAACTACATTTTGTTCTGATCTGCTGATCTAGATTGCTGGCTTCGTATCTGTTGGAGTTGATATAAACTTGTACAATTGATGACCAAAATAAAACTATGGGGACTCGTAACTGATCGGGTGGGGGGGGAGGGATGTACTAGTAAAATGTTTCTATGAACTGGTAGCTTTCTTGTTTCTTTTAACATATATCATTTATATAATGCAATAATGTGGCATGTGAATGAGATACAACTATATATATATATATATATTTGAACCTGGTGGTGATTGAAGTTTGTTCTATTCTTTAGAGAATCTGAAATGATATTTTATTAATATTCAGCTGTCGGAACCTTCTAAAATTGATATATATTATGTATGGGCTTTTATAACTTTCCCTCGAATTCCTAAAACATCAGGATTACATATATGGATGAATTTTTCATTATCACTGATGGATTAGTAAAACGTCTAGAGGCTATATTTTGCAGTTGCATTAATATGAACGAACCTGACGTCACGTCAATATTTGCACGCGGAGCTGCCCACTAGCAGCCAGCTTAACATCCCCTATCTAAAACAAGTCTTCACATCAAATAAACACAATATCGACTGCCAAGATTTTACCACAAACTTTGAAAAACTAAAATCCATTCTTAAAACTCACCTGTTCGTGGTTGACTTTCAATATAAATAACATCCATCATTTAACATTTCTCATTGGGTTTTAGATACTTCAGGTATCACTGTACTACACCATTTATTGGCTCCCAACTAGTAAATTTATTTGTGATCTCCATTTTGCTAAGAAACCAGAAACCCTTATTGGTCATCATGACCGAGAAAGATAGGAAGGTTGTGTACGATTTTGCTTCCTGGTTATTTGTTTGATCTGTAGGTGGACTTTCAAATCTTCTGGTTTTTATTCTTCTGACTGAATGCCTGTTACAAGCTCGATGAAGAACTGTCCTTGAACTTTGAAGCAGCTTTTAAACTCGATATGTTTTCTGTAGCTGAGCCATAAGACAGTAAGCTTGAAATGGGTGGTGGTGATGGTGGGGGGGGGTGTTAATTCTAAACCACCAATCTACTGTTGGTCTTTTATGTACTCAGTTGTTACCTTAGGCGTTAAATAATATCATAAAGGTGGTTTCGAGTTATTTTGAACTATGTGATTATCACAGGTGACTAGAACTGGGATACACATACTCCCCCGGAGAGAGGGGAGGGGGTGGGGATGAAGGTACCGTCAGCTTCCATAGCTGCAGAAAAGATGAATGAAAAAATAAGTGAGAACCAATACGAAAAAGTAGTAGCTGCATTTCGGACTATAAATCAACAAAATGGAGAAACATCGTTGTGAAAAACAGGCATCTTAGGGATTCCATCGTCGTTTATGTCTAAGAAGTCAGAGAGTCATTCTTTAACAGCAACAGTATTGTACGTGTTTCACTACCGTATTGCCCTCGATATTTTTGAACTGTTGATATTGTTTTAATGCAAGAGTTGATACTTGACTGGGCCATCTCTTTAGGCTAGATATCTGCCGGTGCTAATTAGCCAGTGGTGCATGATTATGGACGATCGTCCGCTGTAGACATTAGAATAAGAGAGGCAAATTATTTTAAAGTCACATGTGGTTTATCAACATCTGTTAGCAGCACAGAAGTGCTAGTTTTTGGTATTACTGCTGTGCGTTAAAATTTAGTCTGAGATCAGTACTCATGAGGCAGCAGGGTCCACATTTAAAAAATAAAATACTACATGGCCATCAAAAATCAAGCAGAAACCAAGAATAAAATATTGCAAACAACTACTTCCAGTATTGGCACTAATTGTAAAATTCTGTAAAGAAAATTTTGTGCTCGGTCGGAGTTAATTTACGGTCACTCGGACCCAACGTATTCATTTACGGTCAGTCGAGCCTACAGAGTTGCAACATTTGAGGGTCCGCCATTAAACGTGTGGGTCAGTGGACTCCCAGACTGTCATTAAACTCAGCTTTATCATTGAGTAATAATTTTATTATACTAAGTCGTGAATAATTACAGTTTCTGCAGCACCGTGTTTAAAACACCCCACTACAAACCACCTCTCCGTCAACATTCAGTGGAATCAATATTGTGTATAGCGTTTCCGTTGGTGCCGCCACTTGCCCATATATCCCTCGGGTATCCAGTGATGGGGTTAAACAAGGTAGTCATTCGTTTATTTACAAGTTACTCTTTGTTCCCTTTCCCAATTGTTAAAAGTTCCCAAGTTGTGGTTGGTTCTATTTATTGCTAATATACCATGTTTGTATATATAGTGTGAGTTGAATGTTTTGTCGGTACCTATCAGGTACCTATCTTCTTCGGGTAGGCTTATTAACCGTGGATCAATTTACATGTATAACACTGTTCAGATTGGTTTATATAACTTGTTTTACGCATCTCCCTCCTCGAGTTGATGAAGTGCTTTTGTCTCTGTCACAATCCAGAACGGCTGCGTGTAAGTCGGTTTTGTGATGACAGTTATCTTATCATGAAATGCCAACTGCAATAAAACCGGAATGCTTACAGGAACTTGGATAAATGGATTAAAAATGTTGCATCTGCGTATCCCCGTTGTGACTCTATCCAGAGAGAGCTGTGCCGACTGGCCAGGAACAAGGGCCTGCGCATTACTGTAATTAAATACTTTTTATGGCCACTTGCTAGGCTAATCATTCTATGTGTAATTCGAAGTAATTGCCAAATTCCCCGTAATCTCTCTCTCTCTCTCTCTGTTGACATGTCTGTTGTATGGTGTCAAAGGGTTAATGCTAGCCAGCATTGTTACTGTGCCCTAAGCATTACCACGATGTCATTATAAAGTTAGGTAGATAGTGATGTTATCATTAAGTGATCTGTGATGTTATTTGGCCAATTAATTTTAAGGCGTTTTTTTTCTGCACTTAGGATGGATGGTTTGTTATCAGTTCGGGTTTGTTGACGATTGCAGTTCCTGCTCATTCGTTGAAGTTCTCAGTGAACAACTCCGTAATGATTGCAGTTTATTTCTTTGTCAAAATAAAATGCTTTACCAAGCAAAACTATTGGACGAATGTTGGTTATTAGTGGTCTAGTTTGTTTATTATTCACTGGCAGTCGCTGATAGCACATACTGTGTATAGTTTTCAATAAGAATGCGTGTTGTTTAATTAAATATCACAGTCCTTTTTAAGGAATGGATGATCCTCCGGAGATTGCTTTGATTTTCTTTCTTCAAAATGAAAAACCGGCAGGTTTTTTTTCCTGTTCTGAGATGAGACATTCGTGATTGAAGATGGCACCCTCTCTCATCATATATCAGTACTCTGACATGGTCACATCTTCAGAGATTTTACTATATTATGTTGATGCAGACTTTTTTCTTCAGATGTGTAAAAATTAACTTCAATCCATTTTGGAAAATTATTATATGTACAGTGAGCGCTTTGCAAACTTGTATATCTGCCGAAGAATGTAGTGTGACGATATTTTTAATTCCAGTGATTTTCCACAACATTTTACAATATTGGTTTCCATCTGTTGGTGTGTTCACATGAGATCTTTCAGTATTCAGTGGTCAGTGATTGAGCAGGTGTATGACATTTTCCACCAATAATTATATATTAGTAGCTATCAAATGAGATCATGTGATTGTCAAAAACACATAGGTTGACCAATGTTAATGTTATCAATTTCTTTGTTAATAACCATGCATCCCAGGACAGTCGAAAATATGCACGTACATGACGTAGATGATTAAATGTAAAACAAGAAAACGTTTATTCCCTTCCAAAAGCCTTGTACAGGAATGTTCGTATGAGAAGCACCGAATGGGCGCATATTGTAACCGTGTCTTTGGTACTTACCCATTTACAATCAAGCAATAGCTAAGTTCAGTATTGACAACAAATAGCATTAATTGTTAATATTATAATGTGTATTTTCCAGTATTCTTATCATTTCCCACTTCGGCAGATATTGGACGGAGTGGTAATGGTATTTCCTTCCCAGTATTAACTAGTGTTGTATTTACCCGATGTCTGATTTTGTTGGTCATCTATTTGTAATTCATTGGACTAAAGAATGATGTGGTTAGTTGTCTTTCATCATATCACGACCATACCCTGTTAAAGAATTTCCAGATATCACCACGACAGGAGATGCCATCCGCAGTGACCTGGCTATTAACATAGTGACTAATGCTTAGTTCAGACACAACAAATTAAGGAAACCAACACAGGCATGAATCGCACGCACTCTCCGTGTGTGTGTGTGTGTGTGTATATATATATATATATATATATATATATATATAATAGTCTGGCAGGACATCTCTCTTTTTTCTCTCTCATCTAATCTGCCTTGGACCTTTCTCTCTCTAGCTTGTCTGAACATCTCTCTCTCGCTCGCTCTCTTTCTCTAGCCTGCCTGGACACATCTCTCTTCCTCTCTCTCTCGCTTTTTCTAGTCTGCCTGGACACCTCTGTCTCTCTCTAGTCTGCTTGGACACATCTGCTCTCTCTCTCTCTCTTTCTCTAGTCTGCTTGGACACCTCTGTCTCTCTCTAGTCTGCCTGGACACATCTCTCTTTCTCTAGTCTGCCTGGACCTCTCTCTCTCTCTCTCGTTTACCTAGACCTCTCTCACGCGCTAAAATTATATCTACACATTGTCATTCTGCACTTTCCACGTATGGGGAGGGACTATCAGTTTATGAGATTTCTCCTTGGATGACGTGTTTCGGTGCAGAACACAATCGGATAATATTGTTAGTGTTGGCGTGACCCGCCTACGCTGTGTTTCGTGAAGCCGCCTTTCAGTGGCCAGATAGTGACCGTATCTTGTTGCAGCATTTCCGCAGGAAAGTCGATGTTATTTTCTATGTACGTATACACATCATGTGATGGTTTTAGACTACGACAGAGAGGAGATAATAGATCGGTGATGCCTCGTCCAGTGCACTAACTTGTCCACATACTGTTTGTTGGGTTGATTTATATCTGATCAATGTGATAATTGTATGCGATTTCCTGCTCAGATAAAATTGTGCGTTCGTGTGCGCTATAACAATAATAATCAAAACATATTATATATGTTTGTTGTGTTTATCGCTGTACCATGATAGTAATTGATGGCCGTAGGTGGTGTTGTGGTTGTCAAAGTTGATATTCATTTATCTTGATTTTGAGTAGGATCCTATACAATATAGCTCTAATAGCTCCTGTAATCTATGTAAAATATAATGCGCATATATATATATATATATATATATATATATATATATCATGGTCGCTCTATGCTAAAGTGTAGGAGTAGGAAGTGGAGGGTGGTGTTTGTTTCTAATCCACTAACCAGCTAACTGACTCTTCCTATGCCATTATGGTTCACTCAGCCATAAATAAACCAGTATCTGGCTTTAGACAATGATGGATTATGTGCCTATAAATGGCAGCTAGCAACAGGGTGCTCAACGGGCGGGGGGGGGGGGGTTGTGTGACCATGCTAGATTGTCCAGGTCTGAACCAGAATCCCTCCTCTCCCGGGATGGGGGTGGAATGATTAGTGGCAACAAGCGAAGCACTTAGTCTAAGAACAGTTCTGTATGAAGTCTTTTAGTGGGCTTTGCCTCTGAAGAGGGTACTCTATAAATACATTAACAGGTAACACCTAGTTTGGTGTATATTCTTCATGGGCGGCGGGGCCCCTTATAGAGTGTGCGGTGTTTAAAATGCTGTACTGTGTAATTCGAATCCCAGTGTTATCTTTGTTTCTACACTAGGATCGCCCCTCTCAGTCACGGATACGTCCCATGTGTAGACTCTAATCAACATGTAGGTTAAACAAACCACTCACTCACTCACACCCATAGCCTCAGCGTTCTGTTGTTATATTATTATTAACGCAGAAGGCATCAAGTCTAATTTCTAATGCATTTTCTGTAGAACTCTGGGAAATTACAAATAATATTACAATTATAAACTAAACATTTACAGAATTTGCCCTCCTGTTGTTTAAGATCCATACTGATGGCGGATTTAATATAGTGAGGTAATAATATGGATAAGTTCCACAGTTTTTTTATGTTTATACTTAATGCGATTACTGGGTTATTTCTACTCAGTAACTGTCATTGAAGTTCGTTTCACGTTAGGCAGTAAATATTGTTGGTAATATTTTCACAAAACAAAATTTCACCAGTAATGGACAAAATCAGGGTGATTTTTATATCGGGACTGCAGCTATGGAAGAGTGAAAATGGTAACTCTGTTAGACAACTGTAAGAAATCGGGTGCAAAAAGGTCAGTTATATGTTTGATGAAATGAAGAAAATGGATATCATATGGAATCCCCCCCCCCTCAAAAAAGAAAGAAAGATATACCTCAATGCCACTAGGTTTTTATTTTCCATACTTGAATACAATTCCAAGGCACATTAATACTGTAGATTTACTTTGGTATATAAATAGTTTATAAACAAATCAAGACCATTTCTCATTGTGATTCTTTTGAAAGATAATGCATATCATTCATAATTAATTTGCAATTTGATAGGTGAGGCTGTCTGGTGACCATTAGCAACAATATCGCAACATTGCAGCACAGTGCGCTGGAAAATAAATTACAAAAATGTCCCCAAAACTCTTGTCTTGCTGTTAAAGGTTGGAACAATTTGGGTTGTTAGGTTTATAAAAGAAGGGGGAAAGCTAATAACCTTATTGTAGGCCCTTTTATGATGATGTAGTGCGCGCGCGCGCGCGGCTGTGTGATATCATATGACAATGAAGAAATCTTACAAAATGGTGTCCTACTCCTAGACATTGTAATAATGTTTTGTGACTTTTGTTGCTGTGTTTTCTGGGCCTTGTTTGTTTTATATTAACGGGTATGCGTGTATTAAGACGTGTGAGGCGTAACCTTTCCAAGGTATCTCTCTCTCTCTCTCTGTGTGTGTGTGAGTGTGTTCGCGCGCGGAGGGGGGGGGGGTGTCTGATATTGACTAATCCCGTAATACTGTGTGTTACGGTTTAATCCAGTGTTGATATCCCTTTTTTTGTTAAACTTTCAATTACGTTGGCCACGTGAAGCGGTGCGGGTCAGATTAGAGGGAAGTACCACCGGAGGTGCTATTGTCATAAAGATTTATTTACACAGGCAGGCCCATTAATGTTTCCTCGACTCCCACCCACCAAAGGTCAGCAGACATATTGTACTCGCCATCCGTTTGGGAGCCTATCTCTCCAGCACTTGGATCCCGGCTAAACCGTTTTTGCGGATGTTTTTGCAATAAGCCAGTCTTAAGGGCCCTTTCTGGTCCACATGTGTAATGCGTTCTCGTTGTGAAGGCGGTGAAATACATCTATTCCATTTTTTTAACCAGAGAACATCGTTGATTAATTACACAACACGCAGATGTCAGCGCTGATCATGAGGGGCATGATATGGAAGATGTTTTTTTTTTTACCATAGCCCATTTTCAGTAGTCAGCCATAATGTTTTGAGAGAGAAAAAGCCGCCTGTTTAACGAAGATGTTGGGAATGAGGGTTTGTTAGAGGTAGAGGTACTCACTGTCTAAATGTTTGATTAAAATCAGATAACCTTATTGAATGTGGCTATCCATGGTGTGTGTATGTGTGTGTGTGTGTGTGTGTGTGTGTGTGTGATGGTATCTTATCGAACAAAACCCATATGCTGTCGGTCTTCAACGCTATGGCCAAGCTAAAAACTAAACTGGCCCTCGAGCGCGCGCACGCGTGTGTGTACCTCACTAGTGCTGTGATTAGTTCTGACTAGTTGGCCCACTGTACTTCAGAAGTTATAAATTTAGAAATCGGCAAACATAATACTCCATAATATGTGGTCTTTTTTAATGTAGAATCCAGTTCAGTTGATGCGTCATTTTGTGGCAACTGTTTAGTCTATTACTCCCGTAAACAGAGGTACTAGAAACATGTAGCCGATTATATGGTCCTATCTCTCATTCACCGATCGACGCGGGGGGGGGGATCTGGGTTGTTATATTTCAGTTTTCACGGATGTGCTTCTGCCCACGGGCTGAATTTGAACATGGTCGTATCATGTTTCTATCGGAAGAGAATAATACAGCTAATATTATGCCGTTGTTTTCATAGATTCGCTTGATATCAATGAGATCTATTAGACCATTCCAGTGTTCCACCGATGTCCTTGACACAATAGGGTTATTGTCCTTTTGCGTGTCTTCCGAGTCAAGCCATTTTAGTGCATCTGGGGAGGATATTGGTGACCTAACAATTAATTATCAGGTCGGGCCAGTTGTAAGTTAGACGTATGGAGACTTCGAAAGCTGTAACCGGCTTAGAAGAAATACTATTAATATAGTATTGAAGACAATAGGTGTGTTTATAATTATTAATCAGAAACAGCAGTCTTTCTCTCTCTCTCTCTCTCTCTCTCTCTGTGTGTGTGTGTTGTCATATATTATAGAGTTATCAGGAGAGAGAAACTGGCTTGTACAGGAAATATCAAAGAGAAACAAACCGGCACGCCTTCTGGCTGAATTGAATTAAAACAACTTCACGGAATATTTTTATTTTACAGCCTACACCAGCTTCCTAAACTGAGGTCTTTGTGCTTACCTCCAACAGATCTACTTCCTTTGAATGTCTGTAAATGCTTGTGGGGGGGTTGGGAAGTTTTGAACTAGAGACATCTGGCTTGTGCAAAATGATTTTGCAAACAAATCGGACAAATGTAGCAAATAGGGGAACACAAACCGAGAAGAAAGAAAAACACCAAACAGAAGTACACATTTCAAGCAAAACAAATTCGAAAGCATAAATTCTCTCAGAGTACAGTTAACTGTTGCAAAATACAGCCAGATTAAGGTTGCATTATATTGCATTATTTTGAAGCCAGAACATTGGATGACTTGGTGATTGTGGCTTGGGATGGGGATCCCATCAGCAGGTGGGTGCGTCACCTGGAGTAACCTAACCTACGTGGGTCCCCATAACTGAAATCCCACACCCATATATAATTATATTACACATCCTGACGTTTAAGAAGGGTACTTGAGAACTGAGGTATCCAGTGCAGATGCCGCAGTTTGCCATATCGGATGGGTTGGGCCGAGCCGTTTTGGACATCTAGATTGTAATTATAGACCTAAAAATTACTGCCAGTAGTTTGGGGGGGGGGGGAGGGTTATATTTCAAGGGTGGTAATCAGTTGGTGATTTGTTTGGTTCTTATCACCTGGTGTTAATGAGAATGTGGTGTGGTTACAGTTTCTGTAATTAATTATTCATAATAATAATATTGTTGGCACTGATATAGGAATAATGACGGTATTCATTACTTTTACGGAGTTGCTGAATATCGGTTGTGTTGTATGTCGTCTATAGTGCGCAAGTATAAGAACGTAAATATATGGCTGGTGCGTGGGTGCTTGTATTTGTGCGTCCATTGATCAGAAAGGGTTAATTTTCAATGAAATCTCACTCCTTCGCCCACTGAAATCTGTATTTCCGCCTGTCAGTGACTGTTGTGAGTTCGAAATTGCATATCACTTGCTGGTGGTTTATGACTAATTGCGGCATGGGCTCATAGTAAATGCTCTAGCTCCTCTGTGTGTGTGTGTGTGTGTGTGTTTGGGTCGTTTAGTCTTAAACGGTTATTGCCAACAGATATGAAACGCCATGGACAGAGAGCGAATAGCAAATTCAAATATACAACCTCTGGCTGATTCGTCAGTGGGAGTTAAGTTGGCTAAGATCTGTCTCACCGACCCGTCTCCAATTCTCATTATGCGTTTGAGTGGGCGAGGATGGGTATTGGACATTGGTTCTATTTTCGAGCGGTGCTTCATGGACCAATTTGCTTTTTGAGTTCATACCCTTTTTTTACTATGATTTCATTTCTAAGAATATACCCTCATTCCTCCCAACACACACACACACACACACACACACACACACACACACACACACACACACACACACATATGTTATTGTGTTTTAGGTGGTTTTAGTTGTTGTTGTTGTTGAAAATCAGCGTCTAAGTAAATTTATATCCAAGTAAAAACATTTTAGTCTAAAAAACTCTAACAGAGCACAACAGAGAGAACACAACACAATCATGTCTAATGTCAAGAGACAGATATTTACTATTACATCCGCTTGCCCTTATATCCCTTCATCTGTTCATTTGTTATTTCATTCCGGTGCTGTTCTTATCTACAATTATTCGGCCGTGGATCTTGATTCTCTTCTAACTCTGGAGCAATGGCGGCATAAATGGGCCCGACGTTTGGCCAACGGCCAGGATTGCCTTTCACCAGAGCTGATAAGGTTAAAGGTCACGGTCGGTGATGATTAATGGGCTTCCAGTATGGCTAAATGGGATGTTTGCTGTTATGGAATTCGTGGGACGCCATTTACAGTCTGTTGCTATGTATTATGATTACTCACAGATAGTTTCATACTATTGGCAATATTTAAAGGTACTAGGTAGTGGGACTTGGTAATAACGATTGTTATCCATCTAAGAAGTATTTATTGGGGTGGGGGGTGGGGGGTGCGCGCTCCTATTTACACACTGGTTACATTTTATTATTCACTGTGTTACATAAAGTCAGCATATTTTCCGGTTAGGAAGTATTCAATGTGTTCCATCAGATATTCACCATTTCAACTATTATAGCGGTGTACGTTTGGACAGCATGCTCCAGTTCTGGATATTTTACTGATCAATAAAGAGCCATCCATCCCCACTCTTATTTCAGGAAATGTCCCGTGGGTTAGAGAAGTTTAAATAGTACTCCACAGTCATTCATTTAAATAATTGCTTATTGCCAGTACACAGGCCTGTATAATATTATTATAATGTTAGCTTTAGGCATTGAGACTCCGATGGATGGGACTAAAATTTGTATACATCTCTGAACTCCTGAATTTTGGAACATGTCCGAACGATTATACATTTACCGGTAGATGTGTGAAGATGTGTAATGAGTGAAGATGGATGAGGATACAATAGTTATATATTTCTTCTGGCATCATCACTGAAGTGGTGTAACTCCTTAGTCCAATAGGATCTGTATTACTCTCATTCAGAGTAACCCTCCTTTCAAAAAAAGGTTGGTGGATTTCCCCAGGTTTCAGGATAAATCCTTGAGGGTAGCATGTCAGTTATTGTTTGGGTAAATTGATACTTTTTCCATTCAGGTAGTCATTTTGTTACACTCCCGCTTTGTGATTATCTAGCGTATTCTGCTTGGTGTTTGTCTCAATCTACTGTGTGTTTATGCCAAATACACCGAGAGTGTACTTATTTAAGTGAATGCGCAATACTATCTGGAAATGCTTATCGAATTTCCAGATATGGGATAAAAGGTGCAATGCTCGTTTGGGCACTTTGAGATGGGTAACCTTTTGTTACATCCACTCTTTGATTGCCAATTAATGTGAGCGCAAATTACCAATACGGTAATTGGGAGAGACGAGGGGGCACCTTATTAAATCACAACGTTGTTGCCATGTGAAGTTATGTTTGTAAGCAGCGACGTGTTATTGATGGCATCTGGAAGGGGGGGGGGGACATCGGTAAGTAGTGGTTAACGTTGAAGCCAGTTAGTCGCCAGAGGTTGGACAGTTTGATGCAACAAAGGCCACAGCGCTATCGAACATCGAGATAACCTGGTCACCTCACCGGTACTATAACAACAGCTAGCAATGATTGTGTACAGGCGGATGATGATGATGATGATCGTGTAAGGCTGTAAAATGTTGTTATTTTATACCTACTCTTAAATGGCCTCGGACAATTGAATTTTTAATTATAGACGTAGCTTGTTTGTGTCAAAATAACAGTTTACACCCACACTGTTAGTGTTACAACTCTTCCCAAAAATAGTCTTAGTGAAATAATCCCCGTATTTGGTCAGGCTTCAGCACCTGCAAGAGAATAAGCACTGCTGCCATCTTGCAAATTGGACCCGGGAGTCACGACATCACAACCAGACTGTTTTTCTCACATTAATCTATGGCTCTGATATTTGGATCAGGTTAGATAAACCCTGTGTGTCGTTCTTTTCTGAACAACTGGTCTCATTGGAGTAGATACTGTAGCACTTGTTATAAGAGGTTGGCATGACAAGTTGACGTTTGCCTGGTATAGAGTAGGGACGGTGTCTTTTATAAAAATCAGTTTCTTTGCCACTCCCATACCATATTGCAAAATGCTCACTACATATGTATGATGTGCAGGTCACCTGAGCTCGCCATTTGTCTCGTGTTCATTGGACAAAACGCATGCAATTCACCCTCATTTTTTCTGAACATGGTGCGGGGGGGGAATATTTGGAACGAAAACCTCACCTTCCAACCTAATATCGCTGAATGCATACACTGCACAGCACCAAGCCACATTTCACAATATTTATAAATTCCTATACATCTAAATATACTGGTCAGAACACACAAAACATTATATTAGCACTGATATCACACTAGTTCACGCTGAAAACAAAAACCAGTTTCACAACGAAACAAGCAATGGTGGCAATTACCACGTGGTTTTGTTTGGCTTTTGTGACGTTACAAGCTTTGTCGATCGATCGACCCATTTTCATGCACTGACATCACCTACTTCATGCGAGTGCTGCGACACACTGACGTTGCCCGTTAATAAAAATAATTGTGTGTATTGTTTAACAATATAAAATCCTAAAATTAGATGGAAAGAAAACAGTATTGAAAATTCAAATATCTATTCTATTCCATTGTACGATGGAATATATTTTTATTAACGGCAACTCCAGTGTTTTGGTTTCAGGCACCTGTTATGCTAAGACTGCACACTGGAAATAAATATTAATACACTCGTGCATTTTGTGATATTTTATGAAATTTTTTATGGAGTGACAAAATAAGTCGAACAAACAAATCTAAACACTGCATGTTCTTAGGGTTTGGCATAAGCTAGAGGTCATGCAATAAATTGCTTGATTATTTAGCTTTTCTCTTCATTTTTGAAAATTAATACTGTTATTGATTTCTTGTGTTCTTCTCGTCTTTCATGCAACATGTCACCATTTGTATTGGAGTTAAGAGCATTTTGTGTGGGGACGGGGAAATATCTATTTTTGTGATTGATTTTCTGTCTGAAGATTCCTCGGTTATAAAATAAAGTCACTGATCTTGCACCACGAGAAAAACATTTTGTTATACTCAAAAAAGCATGCAAGAAAACACATATGGCTGAATGTTAATGCAGAGCTAGCTTTTAAACAATCAAATCAGGGTCTTATAACATAATATATGCTGAATCAGAAGTAAGCAATCTACAAATATGTGTCTTTTGATTGTGGTAAAATATTATCTTCATAGATCCATGAGTTTTTAAGTGAAATATTTCTATTAACTGTGTTACAGTCTTATCTTCATATAGCCATTAAATGCAACTAAATCAAGAAGACAATTAATTTTTAAAATAAGTTCCGTGCTATTTTCCAGATTCTGGGCTATTACCTAGATTTTATCAGTAATAAATGTGCAGAACTTCGAACCTGACAATGCTCCAGTAATTTCATTTTTAATTGGTACTAATGAAGAAGATGCTTATTCCTACTTGAATCTGTCGCTATGCTTGTTACGCCGATAATCAAAACCAAACAAATTGATGCCATTCCCAATATCATGCTTTATTCAACTAAATATAATCATTACTGGTAGAATGGAACACAGTACTCGGGTGCTAAGACATGAATATTCTTCTCTACACAGTGAACACAATCTTGCTTACAATTGTTATGTTTTACTCATTCACATGCACACTAGTTCAGTTCTGACTTTACTGGTCAGCGGAAAGCTTTAGTAGTGCCCAGATCAGTGTGTATTTCAGTTCCTGCATTAAATGTGTAGATGGAATAATAATAGAAGTATTCCATTACTAAGCTAAAACTGATGATATAAAATGTTTGCGTCATACATTTCCCAGCATGTAAGCATTGCTGCAATCATTCCTTTGCCTTCTTCGTGCTCTACAGCTATTGTTAAAGGCAGCGATCACAACATAGCACGAGAGTATACTGTGGTCAAGCAGTCGTTGACCGTAAATGAGAGAATGGCAGAGTTTGCCATTAATGGAGATCCAGAATCGTGTGCCGAGACCAAGGCAAATGGAAGGTGGAAGCTGGATCTGGGTAGAAAACGAATGATCAGTTCCGTTCAGATTAAAGGTAATCCATTTTTAATGTTTAACTCGCTGTCGCAAAGTGGAGCATAATGTTATTTGCAAATTGTTCTGTTCCTGCTTGAATAGAGCACATAATTGATATGATTTTTTATTCTTGGATATTTCAGGTGTTGGTAAATATAATGTGTACATCTCAAACAATAACGCTAGTTTTCAGCTGGATGTCAATGACATGGGCACTATATGTCGGTTAGTTAAATAGTTAATTTTTATTGAAGTTCACCTCAGATAGAATCATAGATTATTATTCTCTATCCTAGGATAGCCTTCCCTTCCTTTCACTCCAATGTATGACTAACTTCACAGATTATGATATTTCCAGGTTTGCAACAGGCTCTGTCAAGAACCAGTGTTACAATGTCATACTTGGTCGATATATTACGGTAGTCAGTGATTCAGCCATTTTACCTCTCAAATTATGCGACGTGAAATTATTCGGTGAGTTGTTCGGTACACAAAAAAAAATTATTCTGTTTTAAAATTAGATTCTTTTTTCGTCTCACAAAAAGAACATAGTATTTGTTAACTATAGTGTTTTGGATTCTAAGTAGAGATATCCAAATCTTGTTACTCAAAACAGGAAGACATTAAGTGGGTAATAGTAATAGTGATGGTAGTAGTAGCAGTAGTAGTAACAACATTAATATTGTTGTTCAAATCACAAATACCTGCATAAGAGGGTGTTTCATGGTGCCATGGTTAGAGCACGGCACTGGAAATCTCTATGTTATTGGTTCAGATTTTTTTAATTTACATCAGTTTTTATTATTTTACTACCGATTACAATTTCATGGAAAATAAATTCCTGCCTAGTGAACTTTTTCCTTTAGTTGGGATTTCATAATCTCTCCAATAGTTTCACCTTTTTGAGCCTTTTGATGATGAATTGTCAGTGAAAAGTAAACAATAGACATGTCACTGTCAGCCTAATCCAAGATAGTGACAGGTGCTAGCCTTATCGCAGCGATATTTTTGATGGCAGTTTTAAGCAGATCTGCGTAAATCTCAAACTATTTATGTGTTTCTTGGTGAGCGGGAAGTTATTATTAGTTTAAATTTACAAGATTTCTGTAGAAATAACCCAAAAAATTGAAGTGAGACTGACCTGTTACCATCTTGGATTAGCTTGTGTGGTAGCCTAATCTACTTCCGCACAGTGTTCAAGCGAGTTGACACGAAAATAATAATAAAAAGAATAAAAGTTGATTTATTTCCTGTCGTAGGCTTTCAGCTGTGATCGGCAGGTTTGTAAAACAAGTATTCCAAAAACAATGGCCTGATTGGGCACTTATATCATGTAGTATTAATTAGCTATTCATATATAATCTCCTTTAGTATAGTTAGAAAGTATTGAGTGGGTTAAATGGGACTTTTTATGATGTACATCCACTTGTTTAAAGTTATTACCATTTAAAATATCAGATATCTTTTTTTATAATATTTTTTGTATGAAATATGCAATGAATATCTGATGGTAATCTTTATTTACTATAAACAAGTGCCTCTGTATTCACCAAGTGTTAACAAAATAGTTTATGAAAACATTTAGATGAAACACCTAATTGTTATCAGATTATCATTAAAGTACCTATTTTCTGGATTATACTATTACTGAACAAAGTGCCTATTTACTCTGGACATCAGAATAAATATTTTAATGAACACAATTTCTGCTTTCTGGCAAATGGCTAGATGGATTTTACACCTCTGACTTTAGCTAAATTATGTGTGTTTCGTTTCCTTTGCAGAATGTGATGATCAGTATTTTGGAGGTTATTGTAATTTGTCATGTCACTGTCTTGATGGTAACATGTGCTCCAAAGATACTGGATTCTGTCAAAGTGGCTGTGCCTCAGGATATACTGGAAAAAGCTGTCAGGATGGTTATTATATATTCCTCATTTTTGCTTGACAAGTTTGCTCACACCTGAGTGCAAGTGCACACACACATGCATGCACATGTGCGCGCACACACACCACACACACACACACACACACTGACAAATTGGAAAAACATACCATGCTGTACTGTATCTTTTGGATATGATTGCTATTAATCATGTAAACTATGTTGAGTTCTGGAGATCTGTAAAGATTTGATGACTTGGCACCTAAAATAATATCTCTAAGTAGGATATTTTCTCTAATGTTTTCAGAGTGTGAGGACAAAACATTTGGCCATGATTGTCATTTTCATTGCCACTGTTTATATGATGTGATATGTAACTTGAAAACAGGCAACTGTCCTAGCGGCTGTGCCAAAAATTGGTTAGATGACGCATGTCAGACAGGTATGGGCTCTAATAGTAATTTTGATATGATACTGCATGTTAACTGAAGTCAAAGGCTGATTGGTGGAGTCATATTGATAAAAAAAAAAACATAATTGTGAATACTGTTGTGCAATTCTTCATTTGTTTCATGTGCAATATCTGCAACATTTTATTGTAGTAAATTATATGGTTTGCATAGCATTCAAGTACAGTTCAGTTGTTAATTTGCTTTCCCCGTGGTTGATTGATATTATTCGAAATTTCATTCTCAGCTGCCTTTCTTAAACATTGTCCCATTTTATCATTCGTTATGAACCTTGTGTAAATTCTGTATCCAGAAATACCCTACATGGACACAGCTCCTGAAGTTCAGAGTCGGACTTCTGATACGATCACTTTACGGTGGCCATCATGGCACCAGTATATCAGTGAAGAAATCTCACTCTATTATGATGTGCAGTACAAAGAGTGGAACACTTGGGACTGGGTCATAGCTGGAGAGGTGCCAAACAATTCTAAACAGAATTATACAGATTATCTTGTGGAGAATCTCAGGCTGAATACCCGATACAAGTTTCGTGTGCTGCCACATTTAGAAGGTACAGAGGTGGAGACCATCAAGCATAGTCCGGCACTGGGGTGGACTAAAACACATTGTGATGGTAAGCTATATGTGACCTACACCAGGCTTTTAGCCAGGAATGAAATTGTGGCCTTCCAATTCGAAGATTTCTGAAGTAAAAACGACTACTGTGGGTTTTCCCTCGAATAATGGAAGGTGTCCTTTGTTTTGGAGATTTTCAAAAATTGTGTGACATATATGGGAATAGAAGTCTCCTAGGCTGCTATGCATTTGTACAATTAAAAGAAGTTGGGGGTGTCATACAGAAAATGTAACTAACAAACATGAATTGGCCCCTGAATTAAGAGGTCCATCAGTGGTCTGCATTTCACAAATGTCATGGATAGTTTAGTAGTTTCAATTATATATTTGCCAATATATTGTAAGTTGTATTGTAGATAGATAAAATATTGTTATTATTTGAAAGTCTTACACGCAAGATAAAAACAGATTTCATTGCTACAATTAGGTATCCCAACTAAAATATTTCAACTTGTATAATGATATTAAAATTGAGCTCATAAGAAAGAGACTTCGTGCTGAAGTTTAAAAAACTTTATTTGAACCAAATTGGTCGAGTAGATCTTTTTTTACTGACTATTTGTAGCACTTATTTAAAAAAAAATTAAACCAGGCAATTTTACGCTTAAATTAAAGCCATCTTTGAAGCCTCATATATATTAATTCCCTGGGAGTTGCACTTCTAGAAAATATAATGACGTGTTATCTATACTGTAATGTATTATTAAATGCTATATTATATACACCGGTTCATTACAGGCATGACAAGTCTAACGATCAAATCGGCACATTACCCATAATTCATCAGCCATGTATCATAAACTATAATTATATAAGGATTATAAATATTGTCCATATATTTATATTTTCTGTTAGCCATTAATATATAGAATATGGTTATTTAATTTCACAACCCTTTGATCAATATTAAAGATTGTGCAGTTGTTTGAAAACAACAACATGTGTAGTTTTCACAAATGTCTGAAGGTTGTCAAACCATGAAAATACAAATTTTACAGAATATTTGCACCCATTAGCATTTATAACTACCTCAATATCAGCAACAAAAACCAATTCACTCAGAACTTCAGCAATATCTTCTGTCCTTGGGCATCTGTATACAGTTTGTAACCCTGTTTAAAATCTGAATTGCTGCCACCTCTGAACTTGTCACTTCTAACACAGTACCAATAAAAATTCATCCACATATTCACTTCATATGCAACTGCAACCCATGAGCCCTGATTCAGGCCAATTATTAAATGTAATGGTATCTATTTTTTCGATTTTGAAAGTTATCCGATTCAGTCAAAATTAGTTTTCTTTGTTTGGTTTGGGTGAATTCTTGGCCTAGGTCAAAATCCATCACTGTACTAGATGTTGCATTTATAATCCAATGTGGGTTCAGCATAGGCAGTCCTGGGAACAGCAGCTTTGTTCACCTTCAACCTTGTGACAGCTGTCCAGCTCCAACTTCAGTTGTAACAGGTCAGCTGAAGCCATATCAAGTTGGCAGGGAATGGCATCCATAGCCATGAACACTGACCAGATTAAGTCGTGTACCACCAGCTGAAAAGCAATAATGAATTGTTCTTAAATCACATATCATATGTAACTGACATTTACTATTTAGCCAAATTGAGCCTAACAGTAGTAACACTCACTGATCCAGTGTATGTCACTATGTCTCTGTGTACTGTATTTATTTCATATAAATGTATCACCAATTACTATGGATTTACTTCAGTGTAAACCTTTTTAATTTAGATAAGTATATTATAACAAGCATGGAATGTATTTATAATACAGTGAACTTATAAATAAGGCGACGAATTTGTAAGATTCATGCAATCTCAATAAGCCGAATTGTATATATCAATGTATTATTGCCCAAAACAAACCGTACCGAAAAGCTCTAAGACAAATGACAGGCGACCTGCATTTGTTTCTGCCATATGCTTCATTAATGATATTTATTAATACAATTTACATATTATTTACAACATATGAATTATTGTATATGCAATTTTTTCTGTAGGTTGTAGTATATCAATAAACTAGGCAAAACATAGCAAGTCGGTTGCTATGCCTGCCGCATTATTGCTCAGTTTTAACTTTACGAAGTATTTCCACAGCAGGCGTCCGACTTCAAAGGCAAATATCTTCGAACCTACTTAAATCTAACTAATTCAAACTGCTCTAAAATAAAATAGTTTAACTGATAATAAAGTACATACCCATTACGTATTTCTGAGTAATATTCAAGAATGCGCGATTTGCCATGGGTGTGCATGAATATGATCTCTTTGCTGATGGACCATATTATATATAAAACTACTGTTTGTATAATTTTATAAAGGATATATTTCTCTTTCAGATGTTATATGTCCCTTTTTGTTTTGTTTCCACAAAATATTTTTTTCTTGTCTTAACATTTCATTTCGTTTTTTGGGGAACTATTTCTTCTCACACCTAATAGTGACATATACCATTAGAAAGCTGAGGGAATGCTGATTCTAATGAGTATGAATTATAGGGAGTAAATGGTCAGCAGCAAATACCACTGTTTGTCTGGGGGGTGACAGCGCTTCCGAAATGCACTGGTGCTCTTCGATAGGCACATCGTTTACTGGCATGGCATTTACCGAATACACACTCAATGTAATACTCATTGAAAGAATAAAGACTCAATATTTCAAAAACATAAAATTTGTTGATGTAGCTCAGATAAAAATATTGGACAAAGAAATGGTAAAAACAACAGGTTTAGCATCTGGACGCCCCTTTTACCCGTCTGTTGGGATACCTACTACAATGCTAAATTCTGTCTGCTCTAAATTTTAGAGCTAAATCTAAGGTAACAAACTCAAAGTAAAAAAGTATTAAATAAAATGATGCTGAAAGAGTTCAAGCGATTAAGAGCATACTGTTAGAAATACGATGGTTTTTCTTATGTAACTTAACTATGTAACGAGTTGTAGATTTTAGCATAGTGATAAATAAACATGTTACACATGTTGATGTTAGTAACCTTTATCTAATTTTACTGCTAGTTATTTTATAGGTTATTTATTGGTTTATTAATTCAGCTGACATTTAAATAATGTGCTCTCTATGTTATTATTTACACATTTGTTTCTCTACTGACAGCTCCTGATCCTCCAACTGGTGTATATTCTGAAGTAGCAAACCCTTCTGTGTATCAGGACAGCTCTAGTGCTAACATGATACTTCATTGGACTGTAAGTGCTCAGTAACAATCTTGTTGTTAGCTGCAAGTTTAAAGCGACATTTGTAGATCTAGATTCATTACCAGCATGTTTTCTAACTCGGTCTGTGTTTGTGGCATATACGTGGCTCGCTGGATCATGTCCTGTTGCAAAGTTCAGGAATTTGAAGAAATGACTGTCTTCCAAATATCTTGGTGTGTTAGTAGCACATAACACCACACACATCTTCATGGCCTGGCCTTCAATTCCGTTGTTTGCATGTGACTGTGTATGATGTTTACATTGGATCATCACATTCCCCTGTAGTAGCACTGATGATAAACAAAGCAACCGTCTCTCACTCACTCATCACTCAAAGGCTTTATTTATATCTTCTTTTCTAGCCGCCGAAGGTGACAAACTGCGATAACATCCTCTATTATACAATCCTTTATCGACCTGTCACAGATCATCATAGCAATGTATGGGAAAGGAGTGGTGCTCACAGTAACAACACCAGCACCATGCTTGAGAACCTCAAGTTCAGTACAGATTATGAGGTATCCATATGTGTTGTTAACAATGAGGAGTTGTCTAGTTCTGTTGTGAAGACAAGCTTCAGGACCGATGGTAAGTGATGATGATGATGATGATGATTGGGTGATAAAATTGATCTTCATTATTTAATTTTTCACATAAATAGGTCTAAAAACTTTTTTGGGGGGGGGGAAACAAATATCTTCTCCTGGTAAAGAAATACACAGAAGTATTTGATTCACAATTTAATTTTTTATTATTATTTAGCAATTTTATGTATATTGTAATGAATAGGCAATAGTGATGGCATGCAATTAACTTGTATGTGGTTGAAGTAGATGGATCTTTTCAGTGATTTCATAAAAATGTTATAACAGATAAACATTTGGAGGTTGTTTGGTAGCACCCAAGAATAGGACACAGCTACACAAGTAATGAAACATGAGAACTATTTATACAACTTTGGTTTGGTAGTTTTGTAGTTTTTTTTCCTTAATAATCATTATATATTTCTGATCAATAAACCAGGCACCAAATACTTAATGCAACACTATTCTTTGGCACTATACTGCAAATCTTGTGGCAGGAGTTCAAAATCCAGTATTATCCATGTTTGTCAGATGATTTCCTAAAGAGTAGCACATTTGTTATATTATCCCAGGTGTAATTAGCACTGAGACCAAACAAGGTACTGACTCACTCATGACAATCCTTGGAGTCATTTTAGAGTAACCAGAATACAACTGCTTCCGTTGTTACTGTTAAATTTTGAATGCAATATTTATAGTATATGGGTGGCAATTTACCTTCTGTCATTTCTCAGTAAGTTCTCATCACTGTTCTATTGTCTCTTTCTATTTCAGTTCCTCCACCTCTCCCTCAGACGGCTCCAACCAATTCTTCAGAAGTTCATCTGATAGCTGGCATAGTGATAGGGTGTGTCGTGTTATCGGTCATCATACTGGGCATCATCTTGTACAGGTAAGTTACTTTATCCGGAGATCTTCTTTTCCTGTGATGCATGGTATTGTTGTTTTGCAGCCCAATAACTCTGACTTCAGCACTTGAGCTTTCTGTTATGGGTACTTCATCTCATTCTTCATAATTATAAATTTAATACAGGTCTATATTTCTAATTATAATCATTAGGAATTCTGTCGTTACACTTCTTCCAAAATGTGAAGTTTGTGTTAGTTTGATGCCCGTCCACTGTGGTCCTGCTTTCATTGAAAATAAGGGCGTATATTTTCGCGCATTAAAAGTCTATGAATTCTTTGAAAAGGTCCTGGAATTTTATATCGGAAGGTGATTGAAAGTCCTGGAAACTCGTGGAATATGAGATGTCAAAATGTGTATGAATCCTGTATTAGAAGACACACTTATCTATAATTTATCTATCAAGTTGTGCGACTTGGCTTTAGTTCAAGTTCTTTAATTACCTACAGACACAGAAAAGGAAAATATGCTGCAGTTCCTAACAAGGAAGAGGAAGAAACCAAGCTAAACAGTATGGTAAAAGGTAAATACGTCTCCTCCCGGATTGACAATATAATAGACTGCCAACTAATTTTCGCTGGCTTTTACACTGTGGCTCACCGCCGGATACAGCCCGGAGTGACGGAGGTGGAGTTTCACGGTTTTCAGTGTAGTCCGGATTCTTGTTCTGAACACCTCGGTTTGAACAACGATCTGTGATGTAATACAATTGGAATACGGATAGGAAAATAATACGCAAATGCAATACATCAATGCCAGATTACTGCTCTTTCAATCAGTAGTTTTGTGTAACACAATGTGTCTCCGATTTGATGAGTATTTTCGATCCATATAGCACACCCGTTTGTTTATTAGAATTATGCCATCTATGCCCATGTCCATTTTTGTTATTATTATAAATGGCCAAAGATGTGTATTGAAGAAACACTTTGGGATAGCCACTGTCTAGACGTAAACTTTCGCTACGAATACGGCAATGTACTTGTACATGGGAAGATTACAATTACTTACAATTTAATCTATTTTGTTTACTAAATCAGTCTTCTTTGAAATGAAATATACTAAATATCACCTTACCTTTCATTTTCCTTTACTCACTGTTGGAATCGTGGAGTATTATCACCGGCAATGATCGTTAAAACATACAAACAAATCTCGCATATGCACTGAAACTCTGCGATTAATTGACCAGGTCTAGTAATGGTTTATTTGTTACCATCGATGTTTCTGAGGAAATATTTCTGTTAAAATTGCAATCAGAATCATATAGGATTTGTTTACATCCAGACATTGGTGAATTTTGAAGTAATTTTAGGCTATGGTGATACTCAGTGGTTATCAAATAGTGAGTGTTTACAAAGTAGTGTTAGATTAGATAGTCGAGTACTGTGTGGTTTTTGATATGCGGCATTGACTTACAGAAGTAGACGCTTCACGTACAGACGACAGTGGATTGGGTGGAGAAGGCTCATCTGGATCTACTCCCACAGCCGAGATATTGGATCCAGTCAGTGAAAAGGTCTTGGCTGCAACACCTCCAAGGTAAGAATGATGCTGTTTATATGCTATTAATAGCCATGGATTTAACTAATTGATAACATGAATAGTTAATGGATGGAGAGCTACAAACAGTTCCTTTTAGATACATCATTTTGTACTATATTTAACATACGAACAGGCCTGATCTGTTACCAGAGGAACCTGTACCTGCTCAGCCAATAGTAAGAGATCCCATACCAGTGCATGAACTAGAGGAATATGTTACCAGAGGGAAAGAAAATGACTGTGCCGATCTGATAAAGGAATACCGGGTTAGTTGGGGGAACACTGTTTACAGTTTTGTGATGATAGAACATCAACCTCGCAGCAATATATTGGAAACACATCTCGTGTCATAACACAGGATGTTATGCCAAATATTACCTTCCCTTTTGGTATGACCCACGTATAAGATGCACTTGATTTTGGTGTCGAATTCGGGAGTATAAAAAGTGTGACTTATATGCGAGTATATATATTGTAGTATGAAACAAAGTTACGTTCATTTGTGATGTGCTATAATATTACTGTGAATTAACCATGTGTGTGTGTCGATAATATTTGTAATGAATCCTGATAACATTTTCAGGAGATTCCAGAAGGATTTACTGCACCACACGAATGTGGAAAAAGAGAAGAGAACAAACATAAAAATAGATTTATCAATATAATAGCATGTAAGTAATTTTTGTTTGTTTTCTAATGCGGATTTGTATTTAATAAAAAATTATAAAACTAAACTATTAAAGCTAATTATATAATTAAAAATAAAATTATTGTTATTATTTTGTTCCAAGAAGTGGCCATTGTTTTAATCAGCCATTGATTTTATGTTATAATATATATTATTTTGGTTACATTTTAATGGCAGATGATAACTCGCGTGTAATCCTGGATAAAGTGGAAGGAGATCCTGATTCAGACTACATTAATGCCAACTATATTGATGTTAGTATTATGACATGTTCCTTTATGTATACCCAAAATTGTTTTATTACTCAGCTTTGGATGACATTTTACAGTCTTGTCAAAGTGACAGTTATATCTAATCAGTGTCATGTTTATCTGTTATGTTTCAGGGATATAATCATCCTCGGAGGTATATAGCATCTCAGGGTAATCATCTCTCTTATCAAGTTCTTTATGGTTTGAATTCTGCATAATTCATCAAGTGCATATTATTTGAAGTTACATCCAGCAATATATCCAGTATTATGGATCATGCATCAATACTTTTTTGTATAACTGGAAGTTCTGATAACACAATTTCATGATAATTATGATTTACAGGACTCTGTTATAGTATATTTTGTAATGGTATTTATCTCTAGGATGCACAAAATACACAATACAAGATATGTGGCGTATGGTATGGCAAGTTGGCAGCCATAGAATTGTCATGGTGACTAACCTTGTGGAAAATGGAAAGGTAACCAAACATGTATATATGTTGACATATTTAAATTGTGAAGATATGGTCAAATAAGTTATTTAGAATTTGTTAAATCTTGTTTAATATATTTATTATTTAAAGGGACAGTCCGCCCTCTGAAATATGTAATGCTTATAACAGTAACCAAAAATTCCAAAACAATAATCACTAAGTATACCTGATATCATAGATATAAGGAAATAATCCAAATTACTGGAGGGCCACTATTATGGCTGCACCGGAAGCCAGATTAAAAAGTGGGAAGGAGAAAACTGAAATGCTCTGACGTCACATCAGCACTCTCTAGACTGACGTGGATTATAGTTTCTCTTGAGCATTAATTTCTGAGCCATTTTGAATCATCTTACTCTTGTAAGGTTCCTTCTGGCTCCAAATGATATGGTTGTATATCATTCATGATGTAATTTTAACAAGATACTGCCATTTAGTTTCTTTGCTCACACTTGTTTACATATTTTGTACGGGCTCTACGGACTTCATGTCAACTGGATACGCTGAAGTGACATCAGCATTCAGGAGCTTCCAGTCTCTGTTTAGCTTCAATTCCCGTAACCTTTTTGAAATGTAATATTGATATTACATATGAATTGTGTTGCTATTAAAAAATGAACAGGCAGAATGTTTGAATAGTGTCTCACTTTAACAAATACTTTTTTCAGGAACGGAATGATAAATTATTGAATTTTTTCTAGCCACAATTAAGAATTGGTTCTTTTAAACTGGACATTAATTAATGTAACGCACTTACGAATTATAGCGCAAATGTGAGCAGTACTGGCAGGACCACGAAAATGCAGAGAAGTTCTATGGAGATGTTGGTGTTACACTTCTGGAACAAGAAAATACTACAGATTTTACAATCAGATCATTTAACATACGCAAGGTTAGTAGTAATACAGATATGTTTTGTTATGCAAGGTATTACTATATATATATATATATATATATATATATATATGGTTTATGGTAAAATCACAGTGAATATTAATTCTAGGGAGTCTAAATACCCAGTGAAAGTTATATGTTGTCAAATGAAGTGAGATACTTTGTGGACAGGGCCAATTACAGTCATTCAGCTTGTAAGACCGAGATTTATTTTCATATGTATGTATTTTGATTCGTACAAATTCATAATATCTCTAGTGGTGCCTCCATGATCTAACTGGAAGTGTGGTTCCAGTGGTTTTGTTAAGAAATAAAGTGGGGGACCAAAAAAATACCATATATACTGATATTGTTAAGCCTTAAGGGCCTACAATGGCACAAAGCAGCGTCTCATTGCCATTGGAAATGAAGGTAGCCGGGTCTCTACTCCGGGTCCCAGCTTCTAACAAAACCACTGGGTTGGCCATAGATCTCAAACACCCAAGATTAAATCTTGGCATGGGCACGTCTGAAGGGTGTTTTGTCTTTCACTTTGCCTCATTACCTTTGGAGTTCCCATTTAACCTACCTTGTGCACAAAAATGGCCTTAAAACGTAAAACATCCATCCAGCTATCATAATATCTCCAATGTGATCACCAGAATGAAGTTCCTGGAAAAATGTCGATCTGTTGTGATCAAATTATAGCTAAAATGAGCATTTTTATTTCCTGCTACTGATGCATACATTTGGGCTCCATTATACCACTGTCTATTATAACACAAAATTAGATATAACATGGTCAGACCTTAGACCCCAAATCAGGGAATCCACAACAGAGCATTTTTCCATGAAATGGCATGAACTCTGCAACTGCCCGATAAAATAATTCGAAATAATTTGAATGCATTTTCACGGTTTCTAATTCATACATAAAAAACATAGCCAATGGCCACAACGTATGCACACATATATTTATTGAGCACAAACTTAATTACACACGACTCATTTATTGTGTGACTCCATCCACTAAATAAGTTTGATGATGTTTTTATTACAAAAGCAGATACACATGCAAATACATTTTCACGGACATTTATTTGCACACATGCACCTATAAATGTTCATTTATTGGTTCATATAGTTGCTACCTTCATCTGTAAATCTAAGATGGCTGCTACTTTTTGCCCAATTTTGTAGAAATATTTTATTTTCCACTTAAACACCAAGGTAACATTTATGTTTGAGTCAGCAAATGATTAAACAATTACTGGGAACATTTATGAAATAAACAGTTGTATGTAATCTTAAAGGATGGTGCAAAACGAGGTGAATACATGGACTCCCTATTATACCCCACCCCGATAGTGCCCTTGTTTTGCTTCGCGGTCCACCTATAACTTAGTTGACAGGATGTGAGCCTGACTGTATATTTATACCTAGAAACTGATTTTTTTTGCTACACATGTACAGCAATAAGTAGCAGGTGTAAATTAATACTGAGATTAGGTAACAATTTGCAGGTGAAAAAAGAAAGACGATCTTTTAGGGATGTACATTTAAAATGTTGGTTTTAAAACATTCATATTTAGGGAGACGAAAATCGGAATGTAAAACAATTCCATTTTACATCATGGCCTGATCATGGTGTTCCAAACAGACCCAGTCCTATCATTCACTTCAGACGTAAAGTACGCTCATTTGATGAGTCTCATCCAGGTGTCGTCACTGTACACTGCAGGTAAACAGGGCTCTAAGCCATCAAAATATTAATTGCTTAAATCGAACATATTTCCTGTTGAATATAGAGAGATTTTTGGATCACAAGAGGTAGTTGTTTATATTTCTTTTATTAACTAAGTGAGTTAGAACTCATTTATAGCTAAGCTAATCTATATTGGGCTTTAATTTGCTTAATTTAAAAATGGATTCATTTACATGATATCTCTTGTAGTGCTGGTGTTGGACGTACTGGAACATTTATTGCACTAGACTACTTGCTGGACAAGGCTGAAGCTGAGAGTGTGGTAGATGTCTACAACTTAACACTAACCATGAGGCAGAATAGAGTAAACATGATTCAGACTGTTGTAAGTAGAATGCTGAAATTGTCATTAAAGTGGCTTGTTTCTGTAACATAAATGTGACATTTTGCGCTTTGGTAAAATATTAGTTTTTAGATTTTCTAACTTACCACGTTTGTTTTATAGGACAAGTCATTTAATGATTGTAAATGTACAAGAGAAGGTTATGTTTTAGTTGAATCTTTAATATGAATATGAGAAGGAACTGTAATTCATTGTTACTGTGCACACTACAGAAAAACATTATTGACAGAATTAGAATTATCAGTGATGTAGAATCTGACGAATTCATTAAGATTCTGTTTTGTTATAATTGATGTAAAAAGCTCCCTAGTCATCTAGGTATTAGCCATTAGCTGGGATACAGATCTAGAGAAATGTGGTTTATAGCTGGTAGACATGATATGTTCGGTGTTCAAGTCCATCTCCCTGCTTCTGTGAATGTTTATTGGATCTGCCAAACACAGGCTTAGTCCTCAACTGACACATGTTACATGTGTGGGTTAAAGTTTAGAATTTGTATGGAGTACTTGTATCAGCCTTTTCAGCAGGGAATAGAGTAGATGACCCCTTATAAAAGTAGGCAGCAACTCACCTGTAGTGGCCTGTAAAACACTGCAAATATTCAGATATAAAATTTTTTACTTCAGGAACAGTATATATTCGTCTATGATGCACTTCTTGAAGCCCTTACATCGGGTAACACAGCTATCCCGTGTTGTTCATTTAGAGAACAGTTTGACAAGTTATGTGAAATTAATCAACAGACAAACAGATCCTTCTTAGAGGAACAATTTGAGGTAAGGGATCAATCTTGTGAAGCTGCGATAAATGAGATAATAGGAGAGGATCTGTTGTTTTTTATTATTGTATTATTATCATTATTCAAAATACGTTGACGTGAAACTAATAACACCAGGATCTGTTAGTTGTATAATTTATTATTATTGTTTATTAATCACTGAGATTTTCTATTTTTCCTACTGTTATGAATACTGTCATGAATCTGTTGCAAGTGGCATGACTTTATGCATGAGGGTTTTTTTTTACACTGAGGTTACTAATTAAAATGTCTACTTTGGTCTAATATAGATTTAATTCAACTTTGCTGTTAACCTCAGTGTATGTTGGAAATAACTGAACCGTATTTGCGATGTTGTATGCAGCTGCTTCATTATTCGAAAATACTTTGGGGCTCGTTCTTAGTTGATGTCATCTTGTGGGTTTTTTCCATTATGTTTCAGACATTGCAATCAGCCACAAAGAAGACAAAAACGTGTGACACGAGCTCAGGTCAGCTGACCGAAAATGAGGGAAAGAACAGAAGACCCGATGTGTTGCCTGGTGAGAGGTTCAATAATTTTAATTTGAATTTCCATATAACTTGTCTTGTTGGCTGCCTAACACTATAGTGCTCCAAACATGCAGGTGGTCACTCAGACCATTTAGCTTACCATGTACACAAACACGGCCATAAAACAATCATTATCATCACCAAACATCCAGGTCAAGGTTTGAAGGTCAAAGTTATGTGTGGTTGTGGGGTGTTTACATTTGGGTTGCCATTGGCCACATATTCTAAAAATTAAGTTAAGCACAGAGTGTGCATGCGCACGCATACACAGACAGTTCACTTGCCCTGGCTGATTCATTAACCAGTTCTATTTATATATTTTCAGCTGACCGATATCGACCTTATTTAATGACGAGAGTACAGGGTACAAATGACTATATAAATGCTATCTTCCTTGATGTAAGTCGGCTGTTATGTGTACTATATCTGTGATTCTTGTTCTGGTTATTACTTGGTGATTTCCAATATAAGTTGCCACTTGATAGTTATATCTCATACATATGCAGAATGAATCCCTTCATGATCAGGTTTAATGAAAGCTCAGAACATTTTGTCTATACAGTAGTTTAAGCATTGCTGAAAACTAAAAATGGATCAATGTTGTCTTCAGATGAGCAAGTTCTTGCTTCATTGTCTAATGACAGTAACATTGAGTTTTTGTCTTTTTACGAGAATCACTACACAATGTTTTCACTATTTCTAGGGCTACAAGAGCAAGAATGCCTATATTCTGACTCAGATGCCTCTCCCTCACACAGTGATAGATATGTGGCGTATGATACACGAACACAAGTGTGGCTCTATCGTCATGCTGAATACATTTAATGATGATGATCCTGTAGGTATACTTTACTGCACCAAATGAAATTGTGGCATTCAATTTGTAATGTGAACTGTGCTGATTTTGTATTTGACAGTCTTCTTTTTCTTCAATGGACCTGTTAAAAATGGTCATAAATTATTCGTCTTTGTGGTAATGTAATATTTAAGATAAATTTTAGATGGACAAAGTAATAATAAGAGAACAGTTCACTTCAGATGATAATATTAATAACCCTAAATCCCCTAATACCTATTGGCATAGATATAATTTTCTAAGACTGTAATAATTCAAATTACTAAAGGGTTGCCTATATATGGCTTCCTCGAATGTGAGCAAGGTTGCATGCTCTGACATCATCTGGCACAATGATCATATAGACATCTCTATCCAGATTAAGTCAGGTCACAGATGCTTTGATTTAGCCATCCTCGTGATCTTACCTGCCCCACCATGCTGAACCTCCTAACTACTACCAACTGATGCCTTCATCAGTTCATTTTCATAACTATGGTGGCTCAGTTGATGTTTGTGTTACAAAAATACAAAACAATAATTATAAGTTTGGTTGACACTCGTTTACATTGTTAAAACCTAGTGATGTCAGACTTTAGGACCATCCTGTCCGTGTCTAGCTTCAAAATGAAGATGACTGCAGATCAGTTATAGTCAATTCACCAGCACTTTTGAACTGGCTTATTTTATATGTGGTTGATCATGTTCATGTTTTGACATAACTTATAATTCGTGTGAAGATGTTTGTATTAATCTAGAAAATTTCAACTGAAATGTTTTAATTTTTCTACTTCAGACTTATGGCCAATATTGGCCAGGCGAAAACCAGGAATGTGAATGTGGACCGTATGTGATTGAGTCATGTAGTGTAAATACCAATAACCCTAACATCACAATAAGGGAACTAAAACTTCAGTATACTCCAGATGTAAGTTTCCTATTGTCATCTAATCAAAGCAATGGTGCTAAAATTACTTAATAAGCAGTGCATTCCATTCCGACATTGTGTTGCATGACCAAGCCTCTTGATTTTCAATCTGATGATGTTATTATTTAAATCTTTGATACTGTAGTCTCCAAAACTGGGTTCGAATTCGGAAGCCGAGGTTCGCAAAGTGAACCACTTCCAGCTGACGTGTTGGCCAGAAGGGAAGATGGTCCCAGATGAGCCGAACTCACTTATCACCCTCATTGAACTGATGGTCAAGTCGCAGCTGAAGACAGGAAATGGACCTATAGTCATACACTGCCAGTGAGCATCAGTTTGTATTCTTGTATCCGACTGAGCACCGTTCTTGTGTTTCTGTCGCTTTGATGGTCATCATGAAATATGGTCCGGTGTTCACGAAATTATCTCTCAGTTAACCAGAATTTCAATTGGCTGATTTGCAGCAAGATGTCTCCCCCCAGTAAAACCCATGATAGATAGCTTCGGGTGCTCCTGTACCACATTGTTTACAGCAGTGTGGCAGAAATTTCCAGGTCTGGGTTCAAATCCCAACGTGACTCGTGATTGTGTGTTGTTTTACTAGGGCGTCACTCGTCACCCCTTGACCGTTCTTCTTGGGCGTGACTAATTCGGAGACTAAACAAGCCAGCCACTTATTTATGATGTTTAGCCTAGCCTTGTTTGGCAACTAGATCAATATCATCATGTCCCTCCAAATCAAAAGTCATAACCTTCTCCTTTTTAGCCGTCTGGTTAGTGGCAAGTGCTGTAGTTCTAGAAAATGGTATCCTTGTGTTTTTGTGCTTAATTTCTAATAAGATTTTACGATAATTATTACCTGATTCTGTCATTCAGCTACGATGTCGTAGCCTTCTCACAGTTCACAGAATTACATAAATATGTACTCTCTTTGTACAGTGATGGCGTTCTAAGAAGTGGTTTGTTCGCTGCGGTTTGTTGCATCTGGGAACGGATGAAGGTAGAACAGGATGTGGACATCTTCCATGCTGTCAAATATCTACGATTCCATCGGCCACAGGTTATTCAGGACTTGGTACGTAAAGGATTATGCCACCGACTGTTCACTTATTCTGCATTACACTTATCTGCAAAATCAATTTCAGGCTTTTTGTTAGCACAAGTAATCCATTAAAAATGATTTGTTAGGTTAATAATAATCTGTTTTTTCTCATCTGCATTTGTTTAAATACAGACTTAATTCTTTTTTTGTTGCTTACAGGAGCAGTACAAGTTTTGTTATGAGATGGTGCTTGCTTACCTGGCAGAGTACGAGATATACGCCAACTTCAGATAGATAACACTAAAGGAAGTCTTCTCATATTAGAGACTGTTTTTATATTCGGTGTATATTTGACTGGAGTTTTTATTTATGTCATGATCAAATCTTGTACTCATCTATCATTGGACTGCACTGTTTTAAGTTACACTGCGCAAACTGATTGCATGTCAATTTGTAGTAGGAAATTGAAGATACTATCTTTGAGGGAGCATCTTGTTACTCGAGCTGTTTTTACCTTCAGGAGAGACAGCTTAATATCAGCTTCTTGTATATATCAGGTGTATATGTGTGTGTGTGTGTGTTTGCATGTGCAAGCACATCAGTGTTTCAGGTAGAGTTTGTGTGTGAGATGGTATTTATCATAGTAGACAAATCATATAGGTAGTGGTGTATGTGTGCATGTGTGTGTGCATGCATGTGTTGATGAAACATAATGTACATATTTTGGTATTATCCAAGTTCATTAGTACCCAGTGATAAACTCCTAAACAGCAAAGTGGTGCAAAGTAACAGGTTAATGAGAGAGTTAAACTAGAGAGAAGATTATAAACTAACTTGTGTTAAGCTCATACTGAAGGCAGCCATATATATATATATATATATATATGGGCAGAGATACTTTATCCAATATACTGACGTTGATTATCTCTGAATGACAAAAGACTAGTGATAATTTCATGATGGCTTTGTAACCATTGATTTTACTGTACAGTAATAGAAGAGGTATGCCATTGTCTATATATATATATATATATATATATATATATAGTATGGCATTGGAATGATTTAGCAGTAAAATATTTTATGTTCGTTCAGATGACAGTTGCGAGATGATGGAACTGTAATAATGAGCATATTTTCACAAATGAAAAGAGCTTTCTACTACACAATAGTGGGACTGTTCCATTGGATGATTCTCTTTCTTGTTTAGCCAAGTAGGTTCCAGAAGTTGTTTGACCATTGTTCGTAATCTCGGTACCGAGTAATGATGTTGTGGTAGACCGTTTCCGGAGCCTGTGTTCTGCTTCTGCACGCAATGAATCAGTTCGATTATAGGTTGCGGATTATTGTTAGATCTTGGGAGACAGTATGAAGCACAAACTGCTCTCTCTCTCTCTCTCTCTCTGTGTGTGTGTGTGTGCGTTGTTCGTTCTCTTGCTGTCTCTGTCTCAATATCTCTCAAACCGGTTAGCGCAGTTGATCTGCTGGATTAAACCTTTGTAATGTTAATAGGCACAAATCAAAAGAGGTAAGGAATCTCTGTACGCTGCTACTAAAGCAGGTCGTTATCCTCTCACTGTTTAGTGGTGTAGTCTCTGTAGCAGGGCAGCGTTCATGCTGTGCTCTACGTAGTCTGGTAACAACACTCCATTCCACGAACCCGTCTACGTGCACAACACTTCAACCTGTCTATTTCATTAAATTATTACTTATTTATTTCACCAATCAAAATTTTGTATTGAATGAATTCGGGCGCACTTGAGTTTGAAGTTGTTGTGTTTAAAAAAAAAATAGATTTGATAGAAATCTGAGTTTACATGAGCTTAATAGACTGGATTTTGATTGCCGTTTATAGCTTGTTACTACCGTAGTAGAAACATTTGAATGTATTGTAGAACTTCACTCCTGTTGCCGCTTTCCAATGTAGACAGTGAAGTGTTAGTTATGACTTAGTGGACCATGCTGTTTCATTCCTTGTGTGTGTGTGTGTGTTTACAGATTATGAACCAGGTAGTGGCGATGAAAATTAAATGTTTAGTGGATATCAAATTTGAAAATGAGTGAATTTTGTACATTAATGGACAAATTATGAATTGAGTTTTACTATCCAGTCGTTCTTGACCAGTATATATATATATATATATATATATATAGTCTACAGCGAGTTTTTATGAAGAGATAATTGTTCGTCTTTGTACTTCTTAAAAATAATTTATAAATGTTGGTGTTATCTTTTTATACTTGTCAGATATTGTTGATTTTAAACTGGTGATAGATAAATTGGTTAAAATAGTAAGGGGGGTGGGTTGTGTGAGATGGAGTGCTATTGTTATTTTAAAGTCTAGAAAGAAGGTAGGTTGACATTCGTTACGATGGAAGGTGACGATGTGAAACGAACAAAAACTGTTGACTTGTGTGTAGAATTAACGATTTACGGATGTTGTTTTGGAAAAAAAAACGCCTATTTATTCCCCGTTCTGTGTCGGTGTCGTTTGGATTCGATGTTTGATAACCAGGTGACACACTTCTCATTTAGTACACCGACCATTGTTAATGTCGATGTCCGGCCGGAAGCTGTCCTCGTACCGTCTATATGTTGTTACTTATTCTAATGTTGACGTTATGCGTGTTTTCGGCGCCAGTCAGTACTTGAAACAGCTCTGTACGCCATCCTCTTGGAGATGTCGCCTGTTTGACAGTGATGTTATTCGAGAGGAGAATCGATTTTCGTGTGTAGATAACGTTTACTACGGGGTGGGTGTTTGTGTGTGTGTGTACGTCTGCTCATTGCGTCTAGCCGAAGATGGGCATATTTGTTCTGTTTCTCAATTGTTGATTTGTGTCATATTTCAGCGCATAAGCTGTTTACAGGCTTATGTGTATTTACGTGTATGTTCTGCTTAAAATATTGCATTTAAATTTATTGCTGTACAGAATAATGTTTTTATAATTTTTCGAAGTCGTGAAACTTCGGATTTACCTATAGTGAGACTAGTGTGTGTGTGTAGGATGGATGAATTTTTTATACATTACATATAATTCAGTTCAAGTACACGTTTATTTTTTATTGTTTGACAACGAAAACCGGTTAAAATCTTGCTTTTATATAACCTCTAATGTAATGTTAACCAGAGTTATCACTGCTACTATGTGCATGAATGGGTGCGCATCTGTTCAGAAACGATGTATAAATGTCTCCAAGCACCCATAGTTCGATTAAAGTAAATATTTTATTTTCAGTTATTATTAAAAGTAGTGATGCTTGAACTACCTGAGTGTATTCTGCTGCTGTGTACAATTGGATTTTTTATAAATATAAAAATGCAATGTAATCTATTTAATCCCGGTTTTAGGATCCAGAACGGTATGCCTTCTGGATCGGTTGATCGTTCCCAACAAATAACGGAACGTTGTAATCTACTCTTATCTCATTCGTTAGTTCGCTGATAGGTAGATAATACTATACAGTATTATTTGGTTTCTCTCCAGTGGCGTGTCTCGATCCGTATATAGGTCGTACCCTAACGTTGTCCCGACTCCTATGTTATACGATATTATGTTATACAATGCTCCTCGGCGAAGGACCTACCGATGGCGCGGTTGATAGAGCGCTGCACTGTAAACATCCAGGTTGTGCGTTCGAATCCTACTTTCACCTTTGTTTGTGGGATATATATATCCCTTGGGAGTCACACCTCAACTATATATGTTCCATGCTTGACCAGCGCTGAGACTGAAACGCTTTAATCAAGTCAATATGACGAATTAATTTTACAATTTCAACAAATTTTAGCCAGTTTTCAAAACAATTAATCCTGCAGGTCGATACAATAAGCTGTTACATTTTGTCGACAGGTTTTATTCTAGTTTTGAGCCAGAGATTTAAAAAACCCTGTAAATCTTTCTGCGTCTGTGAGTGAGAGTGATTGAGTGGATTGACTCGGCGCGTTTTTTCATTAGTACTTTGCATGTTTCCTTTGTCAGTAAATTCCGTTATTGAACTGGTTTTTTTAACCGAGACATTGTTTTTCCTTAAAAAACTTTTTTTAGCAAAAACCTGTTTAGGTTCGTCGAGAGAAATGACGAACTTGTGACTACCAGCCGAGTACATCTAATTATGTCGCGTAGTCATTTGTTAGCAGGTGAGGGGGGTGTATAGTGAATGTGTTCGGTGTATCACAATACACACTTCTGATACTCTGCTTCGACTGGTTATTTATGTTATTATAAAAAGCTGATTGTATATTGTGTATGTATATGTAAAAAAATACAGTTTTACAAGCAGTTCGCCTTGTTTGCGTTCGTGTTTCGTCATCATTTCGCCGTTTTCGGTACGTTATGATTTCTTGCCTCTTAAAATATCGGGGGTTTTAAAGTGATTTTCTATACCCGTCTCAATAACATTTAAAATTGTTGTATTATAAGTAATGCGTTATTTTTATGTATTGAAGACGTAATTTCAAAAGTATGCTAGTTCTCGTATCGTAACATCCAAAGATAACATTTTTACTGCTTTTAATATATATGCAACAATTAAACTTAAACACGAAACATATAACAGTCATTGTCTTTCATCTAAACAAGCCAGTGTGATGGACGTGTTAGGGTATAAAGCTTCGTTGTGTCTCGTTGATTGCGATGAATTTTTCAATGTCAAACTGGGCACGTCGTGTTAGCAGAGGATATCCACGGCAATATTTCTGAATAATCGGATGTTAGAGACAAAAAAGAAATACTCGATAAACATTTCATTGTACATAATTTTATTTTTTAGCATACTAAAAATACGTAGACACAAAGTACATACAAAGAGCCACACAAATTACGATCGAACACGTACTCTACAGTATATTTATACAATATTTGTCTGACGACGATGGCAATGATTCTCTGTCGTTGTTTATAAAAAAGATCTGAAATTCATTGACGAAAAGACATCCATTCAGACAACAGGTAGATTCTACATCTATATAACGATATTATATTGACAGCAGACGATCGGGCAATAGACAATGGCGGGAAGAGCGCTGGAATACGGCATCCCATCATGAACGGGATACAACTATTACATCGAGTACGAGTTGGAAATGACATTTCGGGAGGCGTAACAACCAGCATCAGACGGGATCCCGGCTCTGTGTTGAAACATGCCTTTATGACAATATAATCTATGCATAGATTTTTGGATTACCGAGCATTTGGGCCGTTATCGTGTTTCGGGTGCAATATTCGCTCTTGACGAGAATGATTTCGGGGAACTGAAACGTCACTGAATGAAGTAATTATTTAGAGACGAATTTTTTATTTAAATATGTTTTTTTCGTCTTCGCAACAAAATAAAAATTGGAACAATAATTAAATGAGGCAGAATGAAAAGGGCGCGGGGGGTTAAATAAGGTAGTACAATATATCTGTTTGGTAGAGGTCATAGCGGGTCTCGCAAGAATTTGCACCTGGAATATAATTAATATTTTTGAACGAAACGGTACAGGAATGTTTAAAAGTTAACGCGAAATCGTTGCCATTTGTATATATATATATATATATATATAGTCTTTTCTATCACGGTATTTCTACTTTCTTGGTATATAATAATTAAGTCTAAAGCAAATCTTGTGTGTTACTGTGTGACAATTGGTGATTCAACCAAATCTTACTCTAATGTCAAAATGTAGACGTGTCGGATATAAATAGAAATATTTATTGACTTGTTTATTTCGAAAAGAACCACTTGCCAATGAGAGCATAAAGAACTTCACATCGTTGAAATTTAACAAGAATTAATGTAACAGGGTTTTGTTGCAAACTATAAATTTGATATCATTATTATTATTATCAACATCATAATCATCATCATCATCATCATCATCACCACCGACAACAACAACAAGATTGTTATCAGTGTACAGGTCTTCATTGAGTTTTATATTCGCGAACATGAAATTTTAACACGTTCACAAAATGCTGATCCGGTCCGTGCGCTACTGGTTCCAAAATGTCTCGCCCGCGCCAAAATACCATTTGATTTATTTAGCGTCTTTCTTTCGCTAGGGGGCAGCACTCAGAACATGGCCGTCTGCAGCGAAGGCTTCGTGTCTGGCGTGGAGCTGACTCCATAATCGTTTGACGAGTTCAGTACTCCGGAATAAGGACCGGGCAGGGATGGTGGCTGGCTATTGATTGCGGCGGCGGCACTGTTAGCAGCCTGACTTCTCGGTGTCGGCGTACAGTCGGCGTGGTTGCTCTGAGATGAGCTGTTCCAGCCCTTCGTCGAGTCTACTGTAGATATTTTGCCTGTCGTGAGAGGAGAATCGGAATTTAGAAAACAGACTGAAACAAACAAACAAACAGACAGACTGAAACAAACTGAAATAAACAGGCTGAAACAAACAAACTGAAATAAACAGACTGGAATATTCCCATCCTCCAAATACGTTGAAAACTGTTCGATAATTCAAGTGTTAAGGCATGAATGGAAGTGAATAATGCTCCGTATGTGCCTGATATATAATATAATATAATATAATATAATATAATATAATATAATATAATATAATATAATATAATATAATATAATATAATATAATATAATATAATATAATATACACATATAACTAAAAACTTAAAATATTATATTTTAGATATAATTTTTTAAGTCTAATGATGATTCACTCGTCCATACGTGAGTTATTGAAGTATTCCTAGGAACGGAGTATTGTGTATTAGAGAACCTATTATTAGTTGTGAGAAATATAATACTTATTGATAAGTTGAAGATGGAACATTATTGTAGGGGGGGGGGATTATATACGGCCTTCAGTTTGGAAAAAGTTGAATTTTGAGCTATAAATCAATAACTAGAATAACAACAGTGGATGATAATAATAATAATTAGAATAATTAGAATAAAGCGATTTATTGGGGACCACAGTAGGTATCCAATGCCGTCTTTCCACCGACTGCCTAACACACAAATATATCTACCCCCCCCCAATTTTTTTTAAAATTTATATAATGGTAAATATAGTAAACCAACGTCACATGATCACATACGAATAAAAACAGCTTTAGCATTCATTACTCAACATCCATAACATTTCCCGACGAATATATTCTAAAAAGGTTGTTTTTATTTGACGAGTTTATAAAACTGATCGGCGTTTGTTAAGTTGTCTCAGTCAGTAAGCCATTTAAAAATTTAATTATAACCGGAAATAGTTGATACTAATAATTACTCTGGCCTAAAGATGTTATTTTAAGCTAACACATTGCTTGTTATAAATTTGTGTATTTCTCTGTTGTATATATTTGGTAAATTTGTGTATTTCTCTGTTGTATATATTTAGTAAATTTATGTATTTCTATGTTGTATATATTTGATTAATTTGTGAATTTCTCTGTTGTAAATATTTGGTAAATTTATGTATTTTTTTGTATATATATATATATATATATATATATATATATATATATATATATATATATATATATATATATATATATATATATGATAAATCTGTGTATTTCTCTGTTGTACATATTTTGTAAATTTGTGAATTTCCCTGTTAAATACATTTCGTAAATGTGTGTGTTTCCCTGTTATATACATTTCGTAATTATGTGTATTTCTCTGTTGTATATACTTGTGTAAATTTGTGTATTGTATATATTTTGTAAATATGTGTATTGTATATATTTCGTAAATATGTGTATTTTCCTGTTATACACATTTCGTAAATATGTGTATTTCACTGTTGTATATATTTTGTAAATTTGTGTAGTTCCCTGTTGCATATATCTTGTAAATTGTGTATTTGCCAGTTTTTGTACATTTTGTAAATTTGTGTATTTCCGTTATATACATTTTGCAAATTTATGTATTTCTCTGTTATATACATTTTGTTACCTGGTGTGTGACGAGGGTAAGGATGTCGAACGTCAATATTTGATGTTATTGTGTTGTTATCTTTGTTTGCCACAACTAAAGCAGAAAATTTTGTTTGCAAACATGTAAGGTGAATACAAACTACACAACTGACAAACTGTTCCCCAAAACAAACATGTATGGCGTAAACAAGTTATACAGGTCTCAAATTTACTTCAAAACAAACAAGTATATTGTGTAAACAAGTTATACAGGTCTCAAATTTACTTCAAAACAAACAGGTATATTGTGTAAACAAGTTATACAGGTTTCAAATTGTACCCAAATGATGTTTCAACAAACCATTTTACTCGATTATTTGGTTTATATATAGAAAGTCTGATTACTCTACAAGTGTGTGTTAATATTGTGATAAGTATGAGTTCGCTTTTCGACTTTCTCATCCCTTACACTCTTTTAGAAATGAAATATTTATATGCCTACATATATAAATTACCTGTAGTAAATAAATGAACGACAAACCTAGAATTGGCCAAATCTGTCATATTTTCGCTATTTAGCGTACACTGAACTTTGGAAGAACAATCTTTTGCTATCGTTTCAACATATAATTGGTTGAGTATTCGGCCTGCTCTGTTGATTGTCAACAATAATTATAAATTATAGGTGTACACATAATGCAGGCATGTGCGTATGCAAGCACGCTGAAAAATATGCATACACAACACATACTGGTGCGCGCGCGCGCGCACGCACGCACACGCACGCACCACACACACACACACACACACACACACACAATATATATATATATATTGATGACAAGGCGTTATATATACTATGCATGTGTCCGTGCGGGTCAACTTACCATTTTCTTGTGTCTTAGTTTTATTGTCTTTATTGGCCGAGGAGCTGCTTGAAGTGATCTCTGGTTTTGTGTTGTTGCTGTTCTGTGACTGATTTTGTTGTGATTGTTGTTGCTGTTGTTGTTTGGCCCTCTCCACCTTTCTGAACTTGGCGCGTCTATTTTGAAACCAAACCTGAAACCGGGAAAAACCCACGAACATAAAATATGGCACTACTATTCCGGCTTTAATCAGTGATACTAATCAACTATTTGCCATTATGACCTATTTCCAAAACATAAAATATCCGACAACTATACAACTTACTTAGTTCTCAAAATTATAACTGGATTGTGGAGGGGGGGGGTCATAGGAATTATGACGCTATCAGAGACTGGCATGTACTAAATGTTGTATGAAAGGTCGCTGTTTAATCTACAGAACGGCAAAGAAGCCATTAAACCAGACCATATAGCTGAACTATAAATACCGGATACAATATAGAAGGCTGGGCTAGCAATATTGTTCGACGCACACACTCACACGCACACACACGCACACACGCACGCACGCACACACACGCACGCACACACACACGCACGAGTAATATATATATATATATATATATATATATATATATATATATATATATATTGTATAAAGAAATACGTGATATATACTTGTTCACGTACATCAATATAATATTATATGCTTGGTCTGAGAAATATGTGATATATATACATGTACAGGTACATCAACGTATATGTTTGGTCTGAGACCTATTTCTGGATACGAAAATCCACACCACGACCTTGTACGATATGTGACCTTGTAGATGGTTAATAACTGTTATTATAACAACCGGAAATAGCATTTTTAATAACAGTATTAGACCTGATTGTTTTGTTATTTTTGATGTTGATGTTTTCGTTGTTTTATAGTTGCTGATATTGGTGTTATCTTGTTGTTATTATTGTTGTTGTTGTGGTGGTGCTTAATGTTGGTACTATTTTTAATTGACCTTTGTTTGTTTTTTTGTTTTTTTGTTGTTGTTGTGGTTATTATTATTATTATTATTATTATTATTATTGTTATCGTTATTGTTGTTGAATTATTATTTTCCTCATAATCATCATTAGTGTTATTGTTGTGGCCCATTCTGTTGTTGTTGTTGTTGTTGTTATTTCTGATAACAATGGCTCGCTCCTCTTGATAATAATAAAGACAATCTGGAAGATGATGCACGATGACGACGACGACGACGATGATGATGATGATGATGATGATGGTGCACGATGATGACGACGATGATGATGATGATGACGACGATGATGATGATGATGACGATGCCGTTTCTGATCAGAAATCCCCCCCACGCCGCACTTAAGACGACAACCTTCGGGGCCTTGCGGTCCTATAACTCGCCACCACCGACGGGGTCTATCGGTACCGCCGGGGTAACCCCGGAGTTGGCCGTTTATTCGCCGCTGTACAACCGGCCCCTGATGGTCTCCGGATTGGCCATCCATCATGCCTGCTGCCTGTAACTGGCCCGCGGCAGTCATCGGGACCAATCCCCCGGGGGACCACCGGGTTATGGTGGACCCCCGCCGTACTCGGGGCATCCCAGATCCCGGGCTCCCGGCCCGTGGGCCATGTGGTTTGTTTCACGTCGTCGATTAAAATGCGCCGGCGTACGTTTTATTCTCGAAATATTCTGCGGGACGACGCCATCCCACCCGTCCGTCCGTCCGTCTGTCCGGGAGGAAGGGAGGGGCGGGGACCCGCGGGTCGGGCTAAATTTCTCCAGTTTGCCGTTATCACGTCGGATCCTTCTATGACTAGGAAATTTTAGCCGAAAATCGCATTTAACGGTGACTGCCTTCCCGTTGGCCTTTTCCCCGCCGCCAGCTCCTGGGATACCCGGGCGAGCGATGCGCCGGAGAACAGACAACCCACCAGCACCGCCGCCATCAGGTGCACTGCTCTATCCCTCTCTCTCCCACTCCTCCAGGCTCACCCCCTCTGTCTCTCTCTTTTTCCTAGTGCCGTTCGATCCAGCGCCGCCATTTTTACGCCATGAATAATTGATCGTCCCCCGTTTAGCTGCGACGTTTCAATATCCGGGCACTTGCTCGACGAAACGTTACGTTCGCCGTAAGCGTGAGGCGCTTTTTGTTGTTGTTAGTTTTGCTGTTCCTGCCGCTGCCGCTGTTGCGGTTGTTGTTGTTGTCGAGGTGGTGGTGGAGAAAACCCTGGTCTGTTGATCCCCGAAGCGCCAGCCTGTCGACTAATGCCGCCAGTTTCAGATATTGAAGGCAAAACCCGGCGAGCAGTTTTCCCGTTGCACTTATTGGAGAACGTTCGTTGCCTCCTCAAATCTCTTCCCTACCGGGTTCTTTTCACGTTCTCCCACCTCACGTTTCCGTGTATTTTACGCCGCATTTTCCGTCTTTGAATGGCACTGATTTGATTCTTTTCTAAAATGACACGCTTTCGTTTTTAATTCTTCATTGAAATTTTTACATTTTAGGTATCCAACTCGGCTACTCTGTTTAAGCGCAATAATGTTTATATGCGTGTTAGATCGTGAGACACACACGCGCACACGCACGCGCGCACACACACACACACGCACGTACACATACACACGCACGCACAAGCTATCTCTTTCGGTGTGTGTGTGCGTGTGAATGTGCGTGCGTGCGTGCTGTTTATTAATTCATTATTTATCAGGGCACATTCTTGACAAGAATGTGCTAGTTTATTCTTATTAACTGCCGGAGCTCTATAATCTTGAATACATCGAAAGGGTTAAATTTTAATCTATACATGACGGCACAGATGAATGCTAGTTCGTTTTTTTTTATTTACTGAGGAAAATGGTTCTATTTCGTTTTGGTCGCCTTCAACCTCTCCTTATGGCGTTGTTTATCACGTCATCTGAACACATCGGTCTGCGTTATCCAAAAACTGACTTGGTTTCTGTCCCCTACCAAGATTTATAGCCAAATTGACGATGAACGATAGCTTCGGTAAGGCGAATTGTGACCGAACACGTTCGTTTGGCAAGATGGCTACCTCATCTCGGGATGTAAATATTTGGCTCTGTACCTAGATGTAACGTCGGAGCTAAACCGCCCCCCGTCACCCCACTCCCCCACCCCCATCACACCCGGAGTGCCAACCCGACCTCCCACAACCCAGCAATGTTACAGCACAGCACAGCACAGTACACACACACATACACAGAGAGAGAGAGAGAGAGAGAGAGAGAGAGAGAGAGAGAGAAAGAGATTTAGCTCAATATATATAAATAAATGATGTTTCGATCTGGGACCGGTGCCCCAAGTTTCGCCGCGGCTCCCCCCTCTCCTCCGCCACCGAACTCCACCCCCTCAGATGCCCACCAACTCGGGCCCACATTTAGGTAGGTTTTCGCCAAATCAGAGCCGGTTTACTCGCGGGATAACATCATTTCGGTGCCCGCCGATTGCTCCCGGTAACGTCGTTAGCTGTCGGGGACACGTATTCCCTCCCGCCTCTTCGACCCCGGAATTCTATCAAATTTCGCCCCCGAAAACCGACTGCCGGTCTCCCGATTCCGGCGGCACCCAGCTCCCTGATTGGATTATTTTGCTTTCAATTTGAGGCCGTCTTAACGACGCCGTAAAACCGCGTTTGGCCGCCATTCATTTCCCCGCATTACGCCGCCGTCGCGTTCACGGCCAGAGCGACAAGATGGCGCCACCGGCAAGACCTGCCCCGTGACGGATATAGGTCGGGTCACGACGGAGCCGTCCGTATTATAACGCCCGATTGAGCGGCGGACCTCGACGATTATGGCGGCGGCTCGCCATTTCCGAGATTATTCGGTGCAGATTAATCAACGCGGCGAGCTACTAATTAATATCTAGGCGACGAATATTGGCCATTTTTCACGGCCTCGATGCGGCCGTCGTTCGCAAAATGGCAACCGTTCGGTTGTGGGCGATGGCTGCCGCATTATCGTGCTCTCCCCTTCGTGATGGAATGATTGCGGCTAGGCTGGTCTCAGACAGACAGACAGACAGACAGACAGACAGACAGACAGACGGACGACGACGGACGGACGGACGAGACGGACGGTCAGACAGACAGACAGACGGTCAGACGGACAGAGGGAGGGAGCGAGGGAGGGAGGAAGGAAGGGAGGGAGAGGGAAGAAGGGAGGGAGGTAGGTAGATAGAGAAAGAGATAATGTGAGAGAAAGAGCGACGTAGGTGAGCGATATATTGGTCTCGAGCTTAATTTCACATTATAATATGTTGGTGGGACCACTGCATCAACTTTGTGGAGATAACGTTTTGATAACGGTTCATTCCAAAATTTCGTTGATTCAAGAGGGGGGAGGGGTTAAAGTGATGTTATAAGCCTCGATTTCTATTTTCTATTATTGTGGATTATCAACCTGTTACTTGTAGACCGGAACGGCATACATCCCGGGCAGCTGAGAAAGGTGGTGGATCATAAAGACTCCAAACCAAGGGGATGGGATGCAAGACACAGACGAGTAAACTAGAACCCCTTAATTAGCGCTAGCCAGAATGCGAATAGCCGAGATCTTTTTCGAGCCGTAAGCCTACAAATAGGGTGTAAATGAAACTAACAATAGACCAGAGCGTACCACATCAAAACACATTGAAGTCTCCTTTGATAATTAGTCGACGTTCTTACCTGGACCCTGGCCTCTGTCAGATCGGTCTTCATGGCTATCTCCTCACGTGTATAGATGTCCGGATAGTGTGTCTCGGCGAACGCCTTCTCGAGTTCTTTGAGCTGGGCGCTCGTAAACGTCGTCCGGATCCGTCTCTGTTTGCGTTTCTCCGGACTGATGGAGGTATCGTGTCCGTGTTGGTACATCTTATAGGGGAGTCCGGCGGCTGGAATATAGCGTAACAGGAGAGGAGAGGTTATTATTATATAAAATATAATATATATATATATATATATATATATATATATATATATATATATATATATATATATATATATATATATATATATATTATTGTCTAATTTTAGCAATATCAGAAAAGGCAATCGTCTAGAGAATAAAAATGGGGAATAATTTTTTGGAATAATTACTCAGGAAACCAAATCCAGAATCATGACTTTTCATGCCGAGATGTTTATAATCTCACCAACCCCTATATGTGTATGTGTGTGTGTGTGTGCATGAGCGTTTGTGTGTTTGTTTTTGTGTGTGTGCTTGGACGTGTGCTTGGACGTGCACGTGCGTTCAAAATTGGAAAGATAATCTTTGCTAAAGCAATTTGATTAATTTCCGTCTCGGGAAAAATAGCTATTCGTCATTTGTACGGTCGTCAAGCGCGCACATACGGACACACGCTCATTCGCCAGTAAATGGGTATGCGGCCAACTGGGCCGGGAAATACTATATAATGTCCCCCGAGGTCATGAATAAGTGCACCGAATATAGAGTGGAAAACGTCAACATTTTGACTAATGTATTCCGGAAAACATACTGTCATCGTAAATGATGTATTATCTTGATCTTATCTTAGACAGTAAACACGCCGGCGAATTGACGAGGCCTTATAAAATATTACCGCCATAACTAGCGCTTACAGAACTATTATTAATTACGTAAAAGGTATCCGGAGAGCGCACGCGGCAATAAAACCGATGAACAGACGATTCCTCGGAGAACGGGAGAGGGGGTGGGTGGAGGGCCTGCCAGGCAAAAAATAAACCCCTAAAAAAACTCGAACCCAATAGCCGACGAATACGGAACATTATAACATAATCATAGAGGACGAACAGACAGCGGCGAGAGTATCCCGGGAAATGGTACACTCTGCCTCATTTTCGATATCCGCGACTGTCTCGCCGGGAACAAGTCCACCTTCTTCGTATGAAATATCCCCCAGTGTGCTCGTCGGGTGGGGTGGGAGTGGGGGGTTGATGTGAGTGGGGGTGTGTTTCTTCCCCCCCCCCCGCCGCCCCCGTCCCTCCATTCCCTCCCCGTGTCCACTTAGCCGGAAAACAGAAGAACTAAAATAAATGGTCTACGACCAACTGGTGTCAGCCCGTCAACTTCAATTACGCGGAGCAATACATTTAAAAGCGGCAGCGCTCCGGTTCTTAGTCAATAAATCGCCGGACTCGCCGGGCAAGACGGTAATGGCGCCGCCGCGAGAAACGCTCAAAGACCACTCGCCGCTCTCCCGGGGATTCGAAAAAAGGCCTTCCAGCGCCCGAGAAGACGGGCTATGGCGCCCACCATCGCCGTCACCGCCCACCGTTGGTCGTCTGGCCGAAGAAATGCAATATTTACCATCTGCAATTGTGCAGCGATCGTTGCGAGTGCGCGCGCGCTCGCACGCGCACGTGAGGATGCTGCGGCGAACGGTGCATGGGCGTCAGTAAAATGATAAAGAACAGTCGGGTACGGTGACGGGGATTCTCTGTGTTTACTTCCGGTCATCGTTATCATATTTACGTCCGACCATTATAAGTGTTTGGTATCAGAAATCGAATTCACTGTATACCGATATTTTGCCACGCACACACACACATACACCTACATACATACCTACACACACACACGTACAAACGCACACACACACACACACACATACAAACGCACACTGAAAGCTAGTTCACTGAAATGGGAAATGGTCTGGGAACACTTCTGGGAATAGTAAAAAAAATCATTCTATTCCGATATTTACAGGATTTTTTTCCAGTAGGACTTCATAGAAGACTAATCATAGCCATTTGATTTCTAGTTTAAAACAATTGTGACGTTATTAACCATTAATGATATTATAATACGTGAATATTTACACGTATGCGGAAATTCAGTCTCTTACATCGCAACAATCAGGCACCATATATAAGGCAGCATTATGAATATCCTATTTCAATCGACAATTTCCGCCGAGCAGTTGCGTACTGACTCAATAAATATATAAAAAACGTTTTGGGCCATATTAAAATATGAATCTAAACCTGGAAATTGACATTTTTCCGATTGCGTGTTTAACGTTACCACTTTTTGCGCGTCAAACGCTGAATATGCGCGTACATGATATATTGTATAATTAATCAGCCACATCAAAGCGAACGTGTAAACGTAAATTTACTACGATGTTTCTACCAATAAAACAACAAATATCTGTATAACTCGCAAAATATAAACGATAGAGTGATTTTTTTATAATCTCCCCAAAAACATATTGGGCACCAAAGAATTGCTTATTCAGAGGTTTCATTTATCCGTTAATATTGAAGTAAACCAAGGTTTGGCCGCGGATTAACATTTTAGTTTGATATTTTGCAGGCTTTTCATTCAAGTCGACATTCAAGCAAATAGCTTAAAAACGGGGAAAAAAAAACTGGTAGCTGTATCGTTTATTCGCTTTATATACCCTATGAAAAATTATACCATTTTAATAACATCAACTTTAATATCATTATAATCTCATAATAAAATTCCCATTTTGCGGTTAAGGTCGTTTATAGTGTCTGTATTCGGTTGCTAACATCATCAACATTTTCAGGATATGATATAGGATAGATTCTCCTATCCATGTTTATGTTGATGATTTGTATTAAATCCCAGCTGACCAGGATCTTGGCCAGCCCACAGTAATAAACTTTAAATGTCAACGACCGGTATGGTATATGAGGCATTATATGGCTGTGAGTAGGGTTACTTAGGGATAAGGACATTTAAAAAAGACCTATAATGTTTACATGTGTTCTGATCACTATAAATCTGTCAGTCCTTTCGGATGGCGGCGTACTGCACTACACACTTCTAGGTCGTGGTATTCGAATGTTGTTTATGCGCGCAGGATGTTTCGTTCGTCCTGAGAAATGTTCTCATTTCCCCCAGAGAGTTGACTCTCCGCCGCATGTGCTCATTGAGATCCGCACGCAGGCAACCAATAACTAATTGACTAATTGATTAACTAACTAACTAACTAACTGACTGACTGACTGGCTCGCTCGCTCGCTCGCTCGCTCGCTCGCTCGCTCCTCGCTCACTCACTCACTCACTCACTCACTCACTCACTCACTCACTCACTCACTCACTCACCACCCTCACTCACTCACTCACTCATATGCCCAATAAAATGACTGTTCCTACTTTAACCGACCCACTAATGCCATATCTGTTCAGTCTACATCACCACCCACCACCACCACCCCACCACCTCACCACCACCACCACCACCACCACCACCACCACTCACCACCACCACCACCACCACCCACTCACTCACCACCACCACCCCACCACCACCACCACCACTCACCACCACCCTACAAGAACATAGAACACCTTCCCGCTAGAAGTCCCCACCCCTCCCCGTCTTCCCACCCTCAGCTCGGCCCGTCCCATCCACGAGGGCGCTCCGAGGTAGTCTTTGAACATTCCTCTCACACGAGCCGGGTCGAGGTGAAATTGAAAGGCATCGGAAATATGTTGCTCTCATAAAACTTTAACACTCCACCCACCGACTGGCACAATCAGAGAGATCTAGCACCGATCTACCGGTCTACTCGACCTTTTACGTTCGACGCCGAGAATCTAATTGGAAAATCTTGGCCGTATTTTCCTCGGGGAAATTGCGATTTTAGATTCGATTGGATGTCAAAAGATCGCGATGAAAAAGACCTCCGGTAGTTGGCCCCGAACACGCCGTTATGTGACGTCGAAACGGACGTGTTGGTTGTGTACAAGTGACGGCAAACGTGTCTTTTCTCCGATGAATCGTCTAGACGTTCTATTCTCTGTGCCAGTGTCCTATTCCATACTAGTAACGCGCGTTAATGTAAACTGTGGTGTCAAAATAGTTTATGATATGTATGTAGCAAGTCACCATTGAACCACACGCACGTGTTGTTTGTTGCGAGCTGTGGTATCAAATGGTATGTTTTTACGTGCTTCCGCTTTTTGTACGTAGCCTGCATGTAGCCGCTTTCCTGTGTGCGTGACATATTTGTCGCGTACGAAAAGCGAATTAGCTGGTTCCCACAGGCTGATGAGTAGACCAGACACATGCTTAGGTATACGCACACATTTATCAATATGTGGAGGTATGGAACATTTTATTTTTAGATTAATGTATGTATAGTTGTATTTAGATTTATGGAGGTAGGTCTCGAAGGATGTTTAGATATGTTGATGCTCTGTGCCTGTTGCCTCTTACTATGTACCCTAAAACACACACACACACACATATATATTTATATGTGAAACAATTAAAATAGTAATTGTCACTATTTTATCTGGCGTAGCCCCATCTCTCCAAGAACGTATTAAAATATTTGTTTAGAATTGCGAAACTTTACCAGAAATATTTTATTTGTTCAATATTCGTTAATTTTATATTTTGCATAAATTACATAAAACAGCCTATACCCCTGAAGCAGATGTCCACCGCACATTAATACGTATTAAACATAATTATTTATAAAAAGACTACTACTACTACTACTACTAATAATAATAATAATAATAATAATAATATTTTTGTCGAACATTTTTATCAGTCAAGATGTCTGTAGTCGATTATTGTTATTCATTTAAGATGATATTATAACGGATTGCTTTATTCATAATGTAGCGCATTACTTTTCTTCTACGCATAGCTAATCATTAAATGCGTTAAGGTGACCAACAGTATAAAAATTCCCATCTAAGAACCTCAATTCACCAACATCCCCCACCCCCGCTCCGCCCCAATAAAGTTTCTTGACATGTGATTCATTCATGCTTCCAACATCTTCTGGAGCATATTTTTGTTGTCGTCGAATGCATCATTAATGCAACAGTAATAAACCAGGAGTTGAAACCGACCTTCTCTCGGTTGGGAGAACACCACCGGTCTCATTCTATAAGATTTATACGTCGACATCACGGAGACGAAGCACCTTCTGGGGAGACATTCAGGGAACGTGTTAGCGGCGATGGAGTTAAATTTATACCAGCCATAACGGCCGTGATATGGTACTAGTTTATACCGAGGTCACATCGTTAGGTTATTGGGGTGGATGGGTCATATGGCAGTCGCAGAAGCCGCTCATAACATCATGTAAGAAACACTCACGCACGTACGTGCCTACACACACACACACACACACACACACACACACACAACACACACACACACACACACATACACACACACACACACACACACATATATATATATATATATATACTTACAACACGCACATACTCATATAGATACACACATATATACACATACATATATACATACATACACATGCACACACACACACACGCACATGCACACACACACATACATACACATACACAGGCACACATAGTATGTATATATATATATATATATATATATATATATATATATATATATATATATATATATATATATATATATATATATATATATATATGTATAATACATACACACATACACACACATCGGGGAGTGGAGATTGTTATTTAAATATCGGGATTAAGAAACGCAGATTTAATAATAATAATAATAATAATAATAATATTTAATGAAGATTTATGAGAAAAATTAAGCAAAAACTAAACGAATTCTCATCCAACAATCGAGGCACAAAGGAACAAGTTCCCTTTGTTTCTAGAATCGTTTAATTATCCACGTTATACTTCAGATGCTAAAATTAGCAAATTTCAATGTGGCTTAATGAATCTAATTATATAAATGATTTAATGCTTATTAATCCAATCATAAATCGTGTCTAAATACGGTGGGATACTTTGGAGGTGCGTGTGTTTTGGGACGACGAGTACTCGTCTTAATTTATTGCCTTCAGTGTGAAGCTTGGCATTCGTTGATCCGGACCGAGTTCACTTTAAGCGAAGCTTTTCCGATTGTCACCTGGCATCCACTAATTCTAAGAAAAGGTGACATCAAAACAATAACAACCAAACAATAGGAGTAAAGTTTAGGTGTATGAAAACAAATAAATACACAAATAAATAAACAGAAACACTCACACACACGCACAGACCCACACGCACGCGCACATACAAACACACACACGTACACACACGCGCGCGCGCACACACATTCACATAAATAAATATATATATATATATATACACACACACACACACACACACACACAGACACACACACGAACACACAAGCACACAAACACACTTCTCGGTCCGAGTAAGCGAACGGCATACTACCGAGCGTAGACAACGAGATGGCATTCGCTAGTAACCCGACGACAACTGAGTGCACCGTCAACGCAATAACAATACCGTCGACATTCTTCGATCTTCCCCGCTCCACCCCCCGCCAAGGTCTATCCGCAATTCTAGCGGGCGATAAAATACGATCGAACCTTTTTTCGGCGTTTCGTCGCCGCAGCCACCCGTTAAGGTTCACCACTTTACGCCTAGATGTATAGGTGGCCGACATACCTGGTGGCCTTCTCGATGCCCTCAGCACGCCGATAAAACTTTATCAAAGGAGACTAACGCAATTTGGTTTAGGTGAAATCGAGTTTGGACGTGTAAATGAGCCGCGAATTAGAAAGCAGAAACCAAAGGATGGCGAATTTATCCCTCGTTTCGACGCGTAATTTCGTTAGCATCATATGAGAGTCAGGCCAGACGATAAGTAGATATGTATACGGCGCGGTGCAGCGCCCGTAGCCCCTCTGGCCTGATTCAGATGGATGGAGGTGGTGCTGGTTGTGGTGCTGCTGTTGGTGGTGCTCGTGATGGTGGTGGTGGTACCTTTAGACAATCCAGCTCTCGCGTCCTCCCGTCGCAATGTTTTGGCGTCTTCGTAGCGGTTGGCTAGACTATAGTCGTCTCCAGAGGGGGGGGGGGGTCGATCGTTGTTTGTCATATAGGCTAGTCCGGGGTGGGCGGATACGTGGCAGCGTCGGGGTGGCTCCCTGGATCGGGTAGTTCCAGTTTATTTATCGATCTGGATCGCCTGAACCCGCCCGATTCCCGGGAATAATTGGATTAATTATTATAAATACGATCCGTCTCCCTCCCTGTACGGCGCATCGCCGCCCTCCGGGTTTTGTGATTGTCTCTTTTTCGGGGATAAATATTCGGAGAAAGGAGCCGACATGGCGCCTAGTTGACTTCTTATCAAAATGGAACTATTCCCGGTGACGCTTTACGAATGGCATCCGAGCATATATTTCCAGAATTGATTTATTTATTAATCTTAAATAATTTTGGTGGCTAACAAGGTGCAGTATTTCTGCAGAAGCAAAAATGGCGAAATTATTGTAGGAAGATAACACGTAATATTATGATAAATCATACTATATATATATATATATATATATATATATAGTGCACTTTGGGGGATAATACGCTTTTAGATATCCAAAGTAATGTTCCTTAATTAAAAAATATGTGATCGGTAATCTAGTGATTAAGGAGTATATTTGCTATCCATTGTATCAGTGCTGCAAGGACAAATATACAAATGATCTGATAATACGTAACATTATTTGAATCTCTTCTCAAATCAATCGCAGACGATAGCCACGGATGAAAGGTCAACATTTCTTCAGTCATAGGTCGGAATCTTATTCGAATCCCGTTATATGAGATCCGTGTCCGGCCGCGATACTCGTTCAAAATTTTTATTTCGATTTGTTTATCATCATCATCATCATCATCATCATCATCATCATCATCGTTTGGATCTGTTTTATTTCGCGGAATAGTTGCCTCATGCATTATAGTTGCTGAACGATTGACACGCCCTTTAATACAGTCGGGAAGAGAGACTTGCCCGACGTTTCCTCCCGCCCTTACCCCCGAATCACCCCCCCCCCCGCCGATCTAATAGTGGGCGATAATAAAAGATATGACATGTTGCAATGTTTGTCCAGATCGGGACGGGTTCGGGGCTAAGCTTACGACGTGATCTCGCGCTAAGAACCCTTTGAAGTCCGATGTTGACCCAGCGAGTACTCGAACGGCGCATCCTTCTATTGTCAACTTTGCCAAATGTTCCCAGCTAGCAGCAGCCTTGGCGGGGCTCGTCATAGCTACAGCTCTAGAGCTATGGCAGCCCCTATTAGGTCGTGCTATACAGCAGCTCTATAGGCCTATACAGTGGGCGGCGCTATCTAGCAGCGTACGCCAGACCGACTCGCTACCGTAAGGGGACAATATTATAAGAGTCGGGTCATTGCTCGACATTGCTCGATGGCCTTTTTGGTTTATGTAGTTATTCGTCATCTGACAGGGAATATGTCGCTATCCGGCACTCGCCGGTTGCGAAGTCAATCGTCACCCGGGGTTCGTCGCCGACTGCACCGAAACCCGCAGCCTAGGGTGGTGTTTATGGTGAGATAGAGAGATGGTTAGATAGATAGATAGATAGATAGATAGATAGATAGATAGATAGATAGGATATATAGATATATAATAGATAGATAAATAGATAGATAGATAAATAGATAGATAGATAGATAGATAGATAGATAGATAGATAGATAGATAGATAGATAGATAGATAGATAGATAGATAGATAGAGAGCAGCATATCGTCTAAAGTAATCTAGCCTTTCCTGCCCCTTGTCCACCATTAAAGAAGTCAGTATACATACGTGTCATTCGGATGTTAACTGGCATAACTCGGATCTTTTATAAACAGACGCTCGATCGCTCGCCGCGCGAGAATCATTGATGGGATAAGGACCGGTTAGCCATCCCGGCCATAATTCAGTATTTAAACACGAGTGTACGATATGACGCACGTGTCTAAATATTTAAACACGCGTAACAAAATCGACCGGTGGAAATGCGTGTTTTATGCACGCGTCCCGAATTATGTTAACACGTGTGTTTAATTACTTTTGTCGTGCGCGTCATATTTCAGTATTTAAAAGCGTGTGTTTTAGCCGGCCACTAACGATCTTCGAAAACCAGCATGACAACACTGTAAGCCAGTTGGCCGCCAACGCGATAGATGGCACGTGATTACCAATATTTAATGTTTATTTTAATGTTTTCTCGAAATATTTATACGCGCGCGTATATTCTATTGGACGTTATTGGTGGAATTGTGTACGCGTTTCTTGAAAACGATTACGATTAAACGAATAACGCACACATGTATAATTCAGCGAAGGAGCACTCGCGCGTGAGCCTCAACAGAGAATTTGGACCCGAATGGTCAACCACAAGGCAGTTCAAAATGGCGCTGATGACGAGTAATCTAAAGGGTGAGAGGGGGAATCATTCCCGAGATCCTCTCCCGGCGTCCCGGCGAACAAATAATGCGTCGTTTTAACGCCGGGACGGCCGATTGAAAAATAAACCGTCCCGGGGGTGATGGGCCGTGAGTGACAGCCGTACGGGGCCCCGGTATCGGGGATTAATTAATTAGAAGTTGTCTCGTCGACGGTTGTCTAGCTTGGCCGGATCAAAAAGTCGACTGTGGCACATAAAGCCCGAGAAGAGACAGTTGAGTGATTTGCTTGAAATTACTGATTTTGCGTCTTTTCTTCGCCGAAGCCGAAAGCAATCCAATTAGGGGCGTGGTGGTGGGGGGTGCTTGGAAGAGTGAATCCCGCCGAAGGCGTCCTCGATACCCGAGCGTCGGGATGACCCATGTCTCCCCGGGGCGGGGGGATTAGTGTTGTTCATCTGGCTGTCGGGAGGATGAGATGGGGGGGGGGGGGAGCTGTTGGTAACTTCGGTGGTGGTAGTGGGAGAACGGTGGGTGCTGGATGGAGGACCTGTGCCGGCGGGTTTTTGGGTGAGTGGTGGATGTCTGGTGGGTGGGTGGTGTAGGGATGGGTGCCGGGACGTGCTCTGAACGAGGTCACGAGGGTTGTTGAGAGGAAGTGTATTCTCCTTAGCTCTCTCTGTACTGGCATTAGAAATGAACCGGAAGAGAGTTGGGGGAGATATTAATATTTAGATAGATGAATAGATAGATGAATAGATATATGAATAGATAGATGAATAGATAGTTAGATAGAGAAGACATGGACAGATATTTTGATAGTGCGTGTATGTGGAAGAGTGAGAGATAAATAAAAAAGCAGGTGAAAGTGATAAATAGATATATAGATAGATAGATGGATGGATGAATATATATATATATATATATATATATATATATATATATATATATATATATATATATATATTAGATAGATAGATAGATAGATGCATATATAGATAGATAAGAGAGAGAAGAGGGGGAGAGTGAGAGAGAGAGAGAGAGAGAGAGAGAGAGAAGAGAGAGAGAGAGAGAGAGAGAGAGAGAGAGGCGTAGGGTGGCTCTGCGGTGTCGATTTCATTGAAAATTCATGGTCCTCAATCAGCCAAATTGCCATATAATCCAGACTCGGTTCGGGAATCGTTCGGTGAATATTGTCTCCAGGTTCGGTTTAGGCCAATCCGACGGCCGACGGGAAGTGAATCAGTAAAATGTCAGCTCGAGATGTGAGATAAAGCTCGATCCAGTCATAACATAGTAGCTAGAAACATAACACTAGACATTCATTGTACAAATTTGTCTCCGAATAAACGGTGATGGTTAGAGAAATATTGAACCAATTAGTAATTGGTTTCTTTGCATAAACAAACCTCTCCTTGAACTGGATTTCCCCCGTCAATGGGTTATCTATCCATCCATCTTTAATTATTGTTGTTGTTGTTGTTGTCTTTCTAAACACACATAGACACACACACACACAGACACGCACGCACACACATAGAGGCATATATATATATATATATATATATATATATATATATATGAAGAAAGCATACAAAACTTGTGCGGAAAGCCTTATTTGTGGCTGTTGACAGTAACGAATCTGGAGCACAAAGAATATTCGTTCATGCGTTTAAGGATTTCACCGGAAACTGGACACCGTGTCAGTTATGCAGCGGATTAGGGCTCCGGTGACGGTGTCGTCGCCGACAGAGGGCGTGGTAGCTGGTTGTCAACGACCGCATTAACGACATCGAAATGGCGGACGCGTCATCGTTCTCTGCGTTTGTTTGGTCGAAATCTCGACTCGGCAATCGGCTGTGGGGGGAGGAATAGGCGGGAAGATGGGGGGGGGGCCATGACACACGAGAGCCGGGGATTAGCAGATACAGCGACAGATAAAGATGCGGCCACGTCATTCCACGGGGATGACGCGCTTTGACGATGGGCGCGCGCGCGGTCACGTGGCGCCTCTTCCGTCCGGCGCCCTCTCTCCCGGTTAATGAGCGCCCACTTACAAATCAATTGAGCCGCAGGGTACAAAGGGCCGACACGTGCACCGACTGGATCTGGTAAATGTCCGGGGCGTCGGGGCATCGTTTAGGGGGCATTTCCGGAACAATGGCCGCCACGAGTCGACGTCACTTCGATGTAAAGATCGGCCTTCAAAGTGGACACTTAAGTCGTGAGAGGGGGGGGGGTAAACCTCGGAATTACTAGTGACTGGGTGGATAGGTGGGTGGTTCCTTCGGTGGGTGGGTGCGTGGAATGACGGGTGATTGGGTGGTTGGTTGGTCGGTAATCCTTAGACCATTAGGTCACTTGCCATGTCAAGTGTCGGCATAACGTCATAATTACACGTGGATGAGGCTCACTAACATAACACAGCGCGGCCAATTGTCTAACTGACTGACTGACTGACTGACTGACTGACACGACTGACTGACTGACTGACTGACTGACTGACTGACAGACCGACCGACCGACCGACCGACCGACCGACCGACTGACTGACTGACTGACTGACTGACTGACTGACTGACTGACTGACTGACTGACTGACTGACTGACTGACTGACTGACTGACTGACTGACTGACTGACTGACTGACTGACTGACTGACTGACTGACTGACCGACTGACCGACTGACCGACCGACTGACCGACTGACCGACTGACTGACTAAATAAAAAGAATTAGTATTCTGTTGAAATTGTCGAATTGTTCAAATCTGATGATTCAAAGCGATAACCAGTTCTATAATTACGTCAATACGTAATTATTATTATTATTATTATTATTATTATTAATTAGTGTTGTTGTTGTTATTGTTGTTATTGTTGTTGTGGAGTCTTCGTGAACCGTTGTATACTTCTATGTATGACAACCAAGTGTGTCATCCCATAAACCTATATGTCCCACACATCAATATATTTCCCAATTGATATCGCTGTCTGGTCATAAACCAATATCTAGGTAATGTTTATGGAGGAGTAAGTGGATGATGTCTTAATAAATGATCAATAAAAATATTTATCTGTGTCGCTCCCTTTAATCACGTAAATCAGTCTAAAGCAAAATTTCGCAGACAGGTCTTTGAAAGATCTTAACAAAAGAGCATTAGAACCTCTTCTTTGTTGATGAATAAACGTTTACTAATACTACTACTACTACTACTACTACTACTACTACTAGTACTACTAGTACTACTACTAATTATTATTATTATTATTATTATTATTATTATTATATAAGTTCTCCTTTACAAAAAATAACAGAACAACATTACACAACGGACATTCTGAACTATCATATAGTGATGACGTAATACAGGTGAAGAAGCGATGGATGTTTCCATTAGTATCCCTAATTGGTGATATTTGTTGGCCATTAAGTTTATCAGAGAAACCTATTGGCCTCAGTACAGTTCTAACATTAAGACACCAGTAATTAAATATACCACTATCGTCACCTTGTGCCATAAACGACTCCCAAATCCCGCCCCTGAGGGCCCTAAGTCGCCGATCTGGATTCAAGATGTATTGTATAGTTCGGCCAATCCGATATCAAGTATCAATAAATATTTCTGGATGTTTATAAATGTGAAGAAAGGTCGTTTCTTAGAGAAAACAGGACATAGTCAGAAATGATTAACTTGTTATTTTCACAGCTGACCTATATCAAAATTTTCATGTTTCTGTCTATGACCGCCGACACACATACATGCCCACGCATACACACGCATATATAAAGAAAGGGAGAGAGAGCAAGCTGGTGTACAATTTTCAGTAACTTTATTAAAATGAGGATACTGGAAAAATAAGGTTCGTTTTATATTGAAGTATTTATTTATTTAATTTATTCATTTTAGAAAATAAAACATGCATTCATGTAAGTTAATTTTTTTATCGTGTTATATTTTCTTCAAATACATGAAGCACACACACAAACACACACACACACACACACACACACACACACACACACACACACACACACACACACACAACACAACACACACATAAACAAACAAACACACATACACACACAAACGTAAACACAGATGCATTGAAAACACACAAATCTATATAATCAGGTTTGTTTCTTACGACAACACACGCACGCACACGCACACAAGCACGCGCACACACACACACACACACACACACACACACACACACACATGGACTACTTTCGTCCCCCCGCGCACACACATTGACGGAAAGAGGCGGGTATAACTTAATTGTTGGTGATTATGTGAGTCGGGTTAAGCGGCCGGCGATAACTGAGTTTAAAGAAAGCTAAAACAATTTACCGTCGACGGCAATAAGATTTGAGGCCGAGTAAATTTGTTAAGTTATACTCCCACGGTACACTATGGCGTTACGTACGCTTGGCGTCGCTCGCTCTCTCTCTCTCTCTCTCTCTCTCTCTCTCTCTCTCTCTCTCTCTCTCTCTTTCTCCCTCATTACCGCCCAAGCTTCTGGTTTGACCCAGACGCACCCCAGCACCACCCGCCGGCGAGAAGGAAACCCGAGCAACAACTTAATGAAAGGAATAAATAGAATTTTGGGTCAGAAATCTCCTCCAAAATCGAAGCGTTCTAAAAGCCGGAGACGGGGAGAGGGTCGTGAGCGAAGAAGTGGGAGACGACGAGTGTTGCTCCAGAAGACACAAATGACGGCGCGCCGAGCGGAAGTCGTTTTACTCCGGACAAGCGTCCATATATATATATATATATATATATATATATATATATATATATATATTATATATATATATAGGAGATAGAGAGAGAGAACAGTTTTGGCAGAATGTTGCCTACACAAAGCGACTTTATGAGACAATATGACGTCGGCCGATCTCAGCGCCGAATATATCTAATCGTCGGACGCGTTTTCGGATCATTTGCTCGACTAATTCGGATGAGATCTGGAAGTGATCCGAGGATATCGACGCGTGAGGGATTTGTTATTGGTGTTCACCTTCCCGCCCGAGTGATAGATGGCCGTTTATATTTTTATGTTATACCATGGTGCTGTTATATATAGAGTACGGATTATTGACGAGATATCGGCTATTGGACGGATTATAGATAACCATCTACGATATTTACTGAACGATGTTTTATTCCCTTTGTTCTCGGCGTTAATGAAGGTCGCGAAAGATTGCTTGTGCTTTTGTTCTGGATTTATTTGTTGCGTCGGGATTGATTCCTATCAGTATGTGTGTGGACGGGGATTCGTTAAAAATCGGGCAAAAATTAAAATCGCAGGTAAGTGAAATAGGCTTTTCTGTGCGGATTATCTAAGATATTCCTTTAATAGTACACCGGAAGTGGCTTTAATTTTATCGGCGTTAGATTTCTCTGAGGGGGGAGATGTGTGTACTAGCGATTATTACTAGTAGTCCATTACTTTAACGATGAATATTAAAAATATATTAAACACGTTATATTTTTTTAACGAAAAATAAGAATAGCTAAGTCGATTTTAATCTTCGATAATTGTATTGTATAATTGTATTTAAAAATATTGGCGATTTATGATAATCGGGGAAGATAAAAAAAAATATAAACTTTGTGATGGCGACATAATTCGTTTTCTGGTGGGTCTCTACTTATATTGACAATAATTATCCAATAATTAAATATGGATTGTGTCTAACCTGAAGGGAACATCGACGGTTGTGAGTGCTCTCTGGGTCTGGGCATCATCCCAGTCATACTACAGCTACCTGGAGCTCCGGATATCGGTCCCGGAGCCGGATTGCCGAACGGTCCCCTCATCGTGTTGTAGGCGCCGTACGCCTGCGACATCTGTCCGGCACACCTGCCCAGCTCGCCGTACGTGCCCGGGATCGAGCAGCTGGGCAGGCCGGCGGCGTCCATGCCGGGCAGCGAGCAGCTGGTCGGGTCGAAGCCGCCCTGGTTCAGATACGAGTACTCCATCGTGCGGAGACTCTCCGCGTTCGCGTACGGATCCAGATTAAAGTACTGGCCGAGTCCCTCAATCTTGACTATGTGGCGAGCGCCGCGGCGTCGTGGCGATAGCGAATTCCGGACGGCCTCCGACGGAAGTCAACTCTTGATCCGGATAATGAATGTCAACGCGATAATTTCCTCGTCGATGGCTGTAAATATTTATACAGATACACACACCTGACGGCTGTCATCAGTTTGAGCTATCTCCTCCGTCCTTCCATCCGACTTCTTTATTGTCATTCGCGAAAGGCGGAATATTTTCCCCTTTCGAAATAAATATTGTTCTTGAACATTTACCGTCGTCTCTTTCCGACAATATTTCGACGTTTATCGCGACATTTTGTTTACGAGCGAATCAACATTAATTAATCGTCCTTACCTCTCGTTTGGTCTGTTTATCAAATTACGGTCGCGGCCTCAAAAACGTAAATTGCAGTTCGCTAGCCAGAAATAGTCCCCGGATGAGTAAACCGGACTCGCCGCCGCCGATCTCGGGCTATCTCTCTCTAATCAAGTTGAAGTCCATTTACTTCGAATAGTATATTTCCGTACCGGCGGGGGGCGCTTCCAGGCCTCTCGGCGTCCGTTATTCTATTCGTCGTAGGTGCAACGAATAAACGAAACGAAACAAAACAAACAAATAAATAAATAAACAGGTAAACAAACAAATCCTCTCCCCTCTCTCTCCCCTCTTCGCACGTCGTATTTCCGTCGACCGGTGAATTAGATTTCCGCGTCTGGAGTCAATCGAATCAGCGCTCACCTTTGCTATGAATGATCGCCGCGTGCGCGTTGACACCGCCGACTTCTAATTGACAATTAGAGGGCGCTACACGCCGAAGCGGCGCGTCTCGTTACCTATCCCGCTATCTATCTCTATCTCTATATCTAGCTATTTATCGGCGGCTCGCCGAAAAGAATCACCGGA
>JAODUP010000155.1:852500-922692 GCA_025642065.1 Paralvinella palmiformis
ATAAAAGGATCGGTCTTAATATAGTTGGTGTGGATAAGTGTTAATATAGTTGGTGTGGATAAGTGTTAATATAGTTGGTGCTCATTAATATTTATACCTAACTGACAGCTGCTCAGGTTTAACACAGTTCAGCAGTACTCATATAAAAACTGGCATAAGAGTACTAACAAAGTTGATTTAAGCAAACAGTTACATTAATTTTAATATATTCCGTGTAAACAAATATTGATATAAATTGCATATAGAATATAATAAATATACAGTTGATATAGACTAATATTCATACAATTGGCCATTGTTGGTGTACATAAATAGTAATATATTTGTTGTAGCGCAGCTTTAATATAACTGCATAGATTATAATTGGTATATATTGAGTATAAACATAATTAGTTTTGGGTCAGTTCAAATATAGTTATAACATGTTTGGCACTGATATCCGTTCGTTTAGAATATGTAATGATATAGTTAACGTACACTAGTATTGATATAGTTAACGTATATTAGTATTGATATAGTTAACGTATATTAATATTGATATAGTTAACGTATATTAGTATTGATATAGTTAACGTATATTAGTATTGATATAGTTAACGTATATTAGTATTGATATAGTTAACGTATATTAGTATTGATATAGTTAACGTACACTAGTATTGATATAGTTAACGTATATTAGTATCGATATAGTTAACGAAAATTTTTATTAATAGTAATGATATAGTTAACGTACACTAGTATTGATATAGTTAACGTATATTAGTATTGATATAGTTAACGTATATTAGTATTGATATAGTTAACATATATTAGTAATGATATAGTTAACGTATATTAGTATTGATATAGTTAACGTATATTAGTATTGATATAGTTAACTATATTAGTATTGATATAGTGAACGTATATTAGTATTGATATAGTTAACGTATATTAGTATTGATATAGTTAACATATATTAGTAATGATATAGTTAACGTATATTAGTATTGATATAGTTAACATATATTAGTAATGATATAGTTAACGTATATTAGTATTGATATAGTTAACGTATATTAGTATTGATATAGTTAACATATATTATTTTATTATATATAACAGGGAATAAATTATATATATATATATATATATAATATATTATATATATATATATATATATATATATATATATATAAAACACACACAAAAAAGTTTTTAAATAACTGGCATAAACCAATATTGTTGGCGTATATTAATACAATGGGCCCTAGTTAGTATATATTAGCAGTAAATACTACTATTATAGTTGATCGTGGACTATTACTAACATCGTGTCTGAAGATTAATATTTCTAAAATTGCTCTTGAATATTCCATGTTAATATCAGCATATTTCTCTATGTTTCATTTCTCATGGGAACATCTTTAATATAAGTTTTGTGTTTCTGACATTCTCATTTTCAAATTGTTTTATCTTTCTTTAAACTCAGTTATCGTCGGCCCCTTAACCCGACTCACATAATCACCAACAATTAAGTTATACTCGCCTCTTTCCGTCAATGTGTGTTTGTGGGGGATGGACGTAGTGTGTGTGTGTGTGTGTGCGTGCGCGCGCACGCGCGTGTGTTGTTTTAGAAAACTACCCGATCTAAGGTGTAGATAAGCTTGCTGGACTTAACGTGACACATTATTTGGTAAAATAAGAATTTACTATATTCATTTTACAACACACACACACACACACACACACACACACACACACAACACACACACACACACACACACACACACACACACACACACACACACACACACACACACACACACACACACACACACACACTGATCATTCAAATATTAACAAACCTGACATAGACCAATGTTAGCATACTTGAAGTAGAACGGTATTTAAAATATAACAATTTTAACCCTGTACCAATAAAATGCTCGCTGATGTAGATCATTACGATCTGCCGTTGAGCGCAGACCCGGAGCCAGAGAGACGGTCAAGTTGAGTCCAGTCCACAGATCGGCCATCACCCGAACTAGTGACCAGATTGTGTCGGTGTTAAGCCGACCTCTCCCATTACACCAATAATAGGCTGCGATTACACGGCGATGGAGAGATTCTATAACGGGCCGCCATTCGGAAGGCAGGCACTAATCATTGAGATGGCTCTCGGCCTTCCTTTGTTTAATTGTCCTTTCTCCGGCCGATATCCTCGACGGGCAATCTAGCCACCAATATCCCATCTCGACCACAACAAACCAGCAGCACCGGCAGCAGCAGCAGCCAAAAGACACCTCCCCCCTTCCCCTGTCTCTCTCTCTCTCCGGCTGCCCTCTGTCGTACCGTCGTAGCCAGTTAACCAGAAAGGGCATCTCTCTCTCTCTCTCTCTCTCTCTCTCTCTCTCTCCTTTGACGAACGCGTGAGCCATCATCGAGACAGAAGGTCCGCCGCCGATGCTCTTTTGGGAAATTAACGATCTGGCCCCAAATCGTCCCATCGAAGCAATCTTCCTACATTTCAATAATAATCAGAGTAATTGCTCGCCTCCTCGAGATTATTCTGCCCTTCTCTCGCTCGGTCACCTACTCACCCGCTCACCCACTCACCCACTCACCTACTCACCCACTCGCTCGCTCGCTCGCTCGGTAACTGGTCGTCATCCACGAGACGCGCGCGGCCGCTAGGATTTCGTGGCTGATGTCCGGTGATGCTGATGACGACCCCTGCCTGTCCGTCCGTCCGTCCGTCCGTCTGTCCGTCCGTCCGTCTCTGTCTGTCTGTCTGTCTGTCTGTCTGTCTGTCTGTCTGTCTGTCTGTCTGTCTGTCTGTCTGTCTGTCTGTCTGTCTGTCTGTCTGTCTGTCTGTCTGTCTCTCTGTCTGTCTGTCTGTCTGTCTGTCTGTCTGAATAGGTTGTGTAGACAAGGTGAATTCTGGAAATATTTTTAAACAGAAGTTAATAAACAACTAAAATATTCAGTAAAAGAGAGTTGTGTGACATATGAAGTAATGTTCTAACGCCTTTATTATAATTATCGAAGGAGAGTAAAAGTCGGGAATTAATTAAATGCTTTTACAGGTAATAAGAAACGCATTTATTAATAATTAATAGGTCATATTTGTTTTACACAACTCTATCTTCCCGTGGATGAGTGCATATGCGCGGGCAATGTTAGAAATGCACTATCTCAGAGAATTAAGAAATTCTGGTGGCAACACATTAGACGATTAACCTTGGAACAAATCTGGGAATATGAGGAAATATGAGGTTTAGACCAATAGGTAACTTAGTTGTGAACCTGTGTGTGGCAGATCCTGATTACAACTAGACATTGATGAAGGTCTAAAAAGGAGTCTCTCCAGCATATGTCACGAGTGTCCAGTACCGATCCTAGAGAAAACAAAATGACTCACACTCACTCACTCGCTCACTCGCTCGCTCACCCACTCACTCACTCACTTATGAAATTGCTTGAAAGCTGTAAATGGTGAATTTTATACAGAAATGAAATTAATAAAAATTAACTTATTGGACTTTTTAATATATTCCATGTGTATCTATTATTTAGGGTAAACAAAAAAACGAACTGATTCTTTAAAATTTGTAGACATGAAACTGTAAACCTTCGCTAGTATTGTTTATAAATCGACATAATAATAGCTGTACGTGTCTTGTTTACGTTGTTTATATCAATACCGGAAGTGACACTCGTCAACGAGGAAATGACGTCATCGGATGATTATAGTCTCGTCGGAGTAAACTAATTTTTATACAATTAACAAAAACCTAGTGTCTAGCTGATTAGCCATGATATACTGTGTTATCGATATGACGAAACTGTATTAAACAAAGCAGCTTAGTGCTAAATACAGCAAGTGAACTAAACTTTAATATAATAGTGAAAACTAGAAAAATTGAGTGGGGGTGTGTGGACTGTATATATTGGTGTGAGTTATAGATAAGGAGTGAGTCTGAGTCTCTCTCTCTCTCTCTCTCTCTCTCTCCACACACTATAACCCGGTATGAAAATATATTACGGTGTAAGCTCTCTATTCCGGCTAGTCAGCATCCGGATATTTTTTTCTCTTGTCCGGATTAACTCGCCCCTTATTCGTATCTGGAGCATAACGCGAACAGTTTTATTTGACAGTCGGTCAAAATAGACAGAACACAATGAATATTATAATATATCTGTCACGAAATCGTTTTGTTTTCAATGTGATATTAATGTGACACACTAGATTGTTTTGGTACGAAATAATTAATAAATGTTGATACATTTATAAGCCAATTTTGTACAGCAACATTTATTATTATTATTATTAGTAGTAGTAGTAGTAGTAGTAGTAGATAACAGTTATAACAACAACAGAAGGGGGTAGTAGAAGTAGTAGTAGTAATTTGTGTTTGTTCTCTTGTAAGAGTTCCATATTAACTTAAAATTACCGGAAATATAAAAACAATAGAAATATTATTCGCATAAAAAGATCAGTTGTAAGGTGTTACAGGTGTGTCTTCTTTCTCACTGACTAAATAAGAATGTTATTGGACTAGATTATATATTTACAAAGTCAATTACTCCTGAATTAAAAGATTAACCAACGACATAAAAGTACACTGGTAGAGTTAGAAACAAACAAACAAACAAACAAACAAACAATTCCATATGTTGGTGATTAATATAAAGTATTTGTATTATAACAAATATTGCCAACATTTATCTCACAAAAATATTTGAATAATATTCAAACAAATTATGAATATTAAAAAGAACAATCTTAAGATGCTACAAATGGCATTTGAAGCTTATTTCCTTCTTTAAAATAACTAAATTATTCAGTATAAATTGATCATTTTAAGTTAATAATTGCGGCCATAATCTGGAACTCCTGATGATGGTTATACGGAACACAATATATCACGGACCAACAAAAAATGGAAGTATCGAACCAGAACTGTCAGATCATTCCCACGGTAACAACATAGTATTTAGTAAACTAACTTGAAATAATACAATTTTTTATGTATGGTTATAGTCCAATAGTCGTGGCTACAGTGCATGCTTTTACCAGTGCAACTACAATATTGGTTTTGTTGTTCAGAGAGAATCTCCAGGCTGTCGCTTATTCGGCACAGCCTCTATGTTTGAGTGCAAATACATTATTGGTTTGTGTCACCAGTATTACTATCTTATACCGTATTCAGATTGTATATTGTGGTGCCATCTGGTGCGTAAGGGGCGAGTTGTCAATTTAATGCTGCCCTCTGGCGACCAGAATGATATGAACTAGCTATCTTTTTCGTTTTCATGTGTCCATGTATTTCTAACCCAGTTTGATATTATAATTCTAATATCCACTGGTAACCTATTCCACAAAGTGGGGTGCAACACTAAACGCACAATCACCATATGACTTGAGCCGAGACACAGGTTCCTGCAATAATATCTGACTGGATGATCCGACTTTTTGTGATGACCTTCCAGTGGACACCAGTTAACATAGGTATTCAGGGGCTATGTCACTGATAGATTTATAAGTTATTAGTAAAATCCTGAAATATATACGCTGTTTAACAGGTAGCCAATGTAGTTTTTGAAGAATTGGGGTGATATGATCATATTTTAGAGCATTTGTTACTATGCGATTAATATTATAATCAGATATGCCATATAACAGGGAGTTACAATAGTCTATACGAGATGTAACAAAGGCATGAACTACAGTTACAAGTGATTCTTGTGTCAAGAATGATTTTAAACAGTGGATGTTCTTAAGATGGTAGTAGGCAGCTCGGCATACTGATGTGACATGTTCATACCTGCTAATACATTGGTCAAAATAACCCCTAGATTTTTTACTGAGCCATTAGGGGTAATCAAAGATGCACCCATCTGTAATGCTGGTGTCTTTAGGGATTTAACACAATGTGGTGATGCCAAATATATAATATTTGTTTATTATCATTTAATCTTAGAATATTTTCAGTCATCCATAGCTGAATATCACCAATACAATGTTCTAAATTATTTAAGGAAGACAGAAGTACATGGCGTAGATCTGTGTAGCATATAATATGTGTGTAATGTTTTGCCTTTTCTCAGAGTTTATTTGTTGAAATTAAAAATTCTTTAAACCGACACTGAAAATAATTTTTTGTTATTGTATTACATGTACGTATGTGACTTTTAATTTAGAATAATACACACTTAGCCCTAAGCCAAGTTTAACATAAATAGGATTTCGTGGTATTATAATCACTTCTTACATGATGCATTCTTTTATAAATTATATAACATGAATTATAGCATGAAAGCTGAAGAAAGCACGAAAACAGCGAAAGTTGGAAAAGCTTTAAATTTAATTTATATTATTACAATATATCGGGTTATCATGTTATCTTTGATTAGTTGACATTGGACATGATGACTTGAGGTGATCGTTAGTTCTACGGTGATGATTTATAGATTATTTACACCTTATTCTTCCTGCTGTCTGTAGGAAATATGCGTTTCTCTGATCTGAGTTTAATGGTTTGATATTATTGTTAGCCAAAAAACGCTTTATCTATATAATAAAACGTCTAAGCGATGATCTGGGCGGCCCCGTCGTCTAGCGGTAGCGTGCTAGACCACAGATCACTACCACCCGTGTTCGAATCCCGGCGTGGGCATATCTGAAGGTTGTTTCGTCTTTCACTTCGTCTCATTACCTTTGGAAGTCGCTCGGCCCATTTAGCCTACCTTGTGCACAAAAGTGGCCGTAAAGCATCAATCATCATCATCTAAGCGACGATCAATGTTACTTCCTGAAGAAAAATATTATGTCTAAAATATTGTTTTCATTAAAAGAAGCAATTACTTAGAGAGAGAAAAAAACCTTTGTCATTATCTAAAATGCGAATTGAGCTAAACGATTTTTTCTTGGTGGCTTCATTAGTTGACAGACATATTGGAGATAGGGAAATCTCCAGTCATCCACTCAAATACTACGGAAAAGTTTAAATCTGTTCTGAAAAAATCAACTAGTTGAAGATTTTTTGGTTAAATAATATGATATTAAATATCCATTATTCAACATTTGTAATTTCCCTGGTGCGTACGAGACTAATTTGTAATTGGGCTTTAGATTTCAGGTACTGGCAGACACTTGCTAAAACTACATGTACTTTATTATTATTATTATTATTATTAATTCCGTTCGTGTGACACGCACACACTTATAGATCTACACATAACGCGATTACCCAACCACTAGTGACATCTAGCGACCAAATTGTTGTTGTTGTACTGCCATCTAGTGAATGATATTATAAGTTACACCTGTATTTTTACCTGTATTTCGTTTTCGTGGTGGTAGTAAATATTGGCCAAAATGGGTGTCTTACCGCTGGACCAGTTTATGTGCTGGAAAATAAAGACAGCTACGATAGCTTATGCTGTCTTCGCGATTGTGAGTGTTACAAACTTTGTTTGAATCTTAGTTATCTAGTTACAGACACTAATAATAATATGCCACACTCACTCACTCACTCACTGAGTCACTCACTGTGACTCTTACTCTGAGTCTGTCGGCTTTGCCGATTTAAAATCCTAGCATTAATCATCTCTATCCCAAACGGAGGATAATCTAACTTCCTATATATATAAGATCAAGTCTTTTTAAAAGTTTTCGGCCCAATTTTTTAGTTGAAGAAAATACACCTTGTATTTTCTGAATTGAGCTAAATGATTTTTTTCTTGGTGGCTTCATTAGTTGACAGACATATTGGAGATAGGGAAATCTTCAGTCATCCACTCAAATACTACTAAAGATGTTTGTGTTCCGACTCCTTCATACGAAGACGGCGCTGCATCGCGGGAAAAGTTTCAATCTGTTCTGAAAAAATCAACTAGTTGAAGATATTTTGGTTAAATAATATGATATTAAATATCCATTATTCAACATTTGTAATTTCCCTGGTGCGTACGAGACTAATTTGTAATTGGGCTTTAGATTTCAGGTACTAGCAGTTACTAAACCTTGAATGTTCTTCTATACAGATACTTGTGATGTATTATTATTATTATTATTAATTCCGTTCGTGTGACACGCAAACACGCGATTACCCAACCACTAGTGACATCTAGCGACCAAATTGTTGTTGTTGTACTGCCATCTAGTGAATGATATTATAAGTTACACCTGTATTTTTACCTGTATTTCGTTTTCGTGGTGGTAGTAAACATTGGCCAAGATGGGTGTCTTACCGCTGGACCAGTTTATGTGCTGGAAAATAAAGACAGCTACGATAGCTTATGCTGTCTTCGCGATTGTGAGTGTTACAAACTTTGTTTGAATCTTAGTTATCTACTTACAGACACTAATAATAATATGCCACACTCACTCAGTCACTGTCACTGTGACTCTTACTGAGTTACTCTGTGTGTCTGTCGGTCTGTGTGAGATATAATCCTAGCCTATTAGTTATCTATATCCTAGGGTTAGGTATAGATCTAACTATATATATATATATATATATATAAGATCAAGCCTAAAGATCAAAGTGGTCACCTGAAGTGGTCACATGTACCTGGTCAGTTCACGTCACAGAAGTGACAAAATCCTTGTTGTCCAGCCAGCCATGGTCCAACATAACACCACAACAGAGTGCATATACACACACAATCCCACTATGTTGCTCATATAAAACCCACCCCGCCCCATAAAATGACCAATATATATATATATACAAATATTTATATATTGACTAGTTGGTAATACATTGTATTTGATCTATTTGGTAATAACTTTTATTGTAACTAACTGAGGGCGATGGTTCCCAAAGGCGAATATAAAATGTGGTGTAATTAACTCCAACGTGAATGAAATCGAGGGCGAATAGTCCAGTTCCCTCCAGACTAACTACTTCTGTGATTATGAGGACAGAAAACCACTAGTTCTTGCCTCAATCCTTGATCCAACACTTAAGCTCCTGTGGTGTGCCTCCCACCCTGAGAAATATTCTTCAAGGCATGCATTGTTGATGAATTATGCCACAAATCTCTGATAGCCAGGGTACAGCCCCTGGTAAGCCAACCACTTCCCCTCTTTGCAAGAAGAAACAACTGTTTGGTTTTAATGCAATGTTCCAGCAATTCCATATATAAACACAGGCATTGTGGAAGCTGAAATTCAGGACTATATGTCAACAGCATACATTCTGGTGGGCAGTGAACCACTCTAATATTGGTAATTGTAATCATTTTATTCTGAAGTAATCATAATTGCAGTTGATTACCTTGGTCTTGTAATCAACACAATGCCTGCAGTGTAAATTATATTGGTTTAACCAAACGTACATTTACTGATTCATGTCAACAGTTTATAAAATAAGATGTTTGGTGTTTTGTAATATACAAGTTCCTTCTTCAACTGTAATATTATTTGATCTTGAAATTGTTGATAATTTTAAAGACAATGCTATGCTTAGTTCACATGTAATATACCAGAAGGAGTGACACAAGTCAATGACAACTGTTAAGATATGAGATGTGTCTAGCTGCCAGGGATAGGGTGACATCAGATTGACCTGCGGATGCTGTCCAGAAGCAGCTCAATGATGATGCCAGTCAGAGCTTCATAATTGCATTATTAATGCTTACAAGACATTAAAGCCAAAACTGGCATCAGGTGCTCCAACGAGAGTGAAAATGAGTTTATGATGGTTCAGTGCAGTGGTTAGGGCATTCCACTGTGAAAAATCTCCAGCTTGTCAGCTTAAATAAATGTCATATCTGTGTTTGTGGAATGTTGGCGTTTTCATCACTTTGAAGGTTTTTCTGCAGGCTTAAAGGATCCGGATTCTGCTTAATCATATAGTTATGTAGCTGTGTGCTGTCTATTTAAGCTGTATCTGAACAATTGATGAAGAACATACATTAGAATGTTATAAAGCAACAAGGAGTTGCTTTTACATTCTTATTTTTCATGTTTGCCTTCCTGGAAAATATGCTATTGCCAAGCATATAATGAAAGCCTTTAGAAATATTATAAATGTTGAGCAATATTCTTTAGCTATATCCATATATTACAGGAATTCTGAAAATCACCATAAACATGAAACGAAAGCAGAACCTTGATATTTTTTAATCTATTAATTATACCTGATTAAAGTTTAGACCAGTTGATTACATCATATTACTTTCCTTTAGGGTGCTGGTGCTATAGCGATGTTGTTGGAGGTTCTTGACATTATCGCTCTCGGTGTGGACAGCTTTGAAATTCCTGGAGGTTTTAAGTCAAATTGGCGTGCCCACGTCTGGGAAGGTAAGGCTCGCTGCCAGTGATCTAATCTGTTGATGCTCTCCATCAGATGTGGTGTTTCTTTTTAGACGGTTTAAAAACAATTAATTGGAAACAGTAAAATTAGAAACAGCAAAACAGAAAATATATTGTGAGTGAGGGTGTTAATGAGTACTTTCTTTGGGATCTTTCCAAGAGGTTGCACCCTAGGGAAGCATCCCTCAAATTTTTTGATTTGGAGATAAGCAGCACAATGCCCTTATCTACCCTCCAGTCACTGGGTTGGTTTAAGTGTTTTCCTGAACTATTCTGTTTTAGAGAAAAATATGTGTAAATGAACAGGTGTAACTAATATAAAGCACTGTATATAAGATATTCATCAGGATACTATTATATCCTTTGATGCACCTTTTAAAATTTATTTTATATTTATGTATTAATATAATCACTATTAAATGGCAGTATAAATGATTATTATGCATATTACAGTTTACAGAAAAACCTAAATTTTCTACTCCTATAGGATGGCTGGCCTGTAATGTTGTCGATGATTTTTGTACACATCTTGGTGATCAGTTATTCTGTGACTATGATATTTGCCGTCAAAAGATTTGTGAGTAGAACGTCACGTTTTGTTTGCTCATAAATAGCTGCCATTGCGTCGTCATTTATTTAACCTGTTTTCATCCACGCATGGCTAATACATTTTAACTGTTTTAAGTTGTGACATGCAGATGTATGCTGGGATCAGCATTTTGTTGTTTATGGCTAAGATGAATTACTTAAAAATATAATTATAGCATTTATTTATATGGGTAAATATGGCCAATTCAATTAATTTGTTCTTCCTTTATAGCCGACTTATTATGAGTTCAGCTTGACAAAGGGTTATCTTGCTATGATAATTATATACATCATTGTAGAGCTGGGAGTCTCATGTTACAAATATTCCTGGTATGCAGCAAATACCTTTGTAAGTATTTTTGATTTTCCGCAGCTAACGACCATGAAATGATGACTAATGTGAATATGTATTGATACGCATTGATGCTTGAAATATCGTGAAAATTTTGATTCTTATCCTAATTAATGGACGCTGCTAGAGTTCTGTTAGATATTTTCAGTGACGAGAAACTGTCTCTTCAGATCCACTTTATTTTATTCTTCAGCGCCTTGGTTATTTGGTGTTCAGCTTCATGTACTGGGTTGTTCGGACAATATTTAATGTAAGTATACACTTTAAATAGTTGTCACACTTGAGGTTTTTATCCTGTCATTAACTACTAAACCAATGGATTTCCTAAACGTATTTATAATGGTGATAGTGATATAGATTTGATCAAGTCTCTTTACTAGTGTGAGCCATTCAAATGCATTGTTCCATTAAATTCATAATAATAGAAATAACACCTAACTGATAAGTTAGAAAATATGATGGATAGATATTGTTTACCACAAAACCTTAACCCGATGAGTTGAGAGTAGATTTTTCTCCTCTAAACTCCTCCAGCAGACTATCCCATGAGAAGGAGTTCATACTCTAAATGCACAATTAATGTCTGGCTCCAGTTGGGTCTATTTATAAAAACTTTCTGAACTAAAAATATATTCTGGTAAATTCTCTTTTGTAAATGATATGATAAGAATTTATAATACACAGTCATGTCCACCAACTTAGGATGCCTTCTCTCCTTTAACAGATCATGGGGGCACTGATTGCCTACTCCAGAATTTCGGAGATCAACTATGAAATAACCTATGGAGAGAAGAAAAACCTGGATCCATATTCTTCACGAGCAACGTTGATGTCATCGGCCATTCATTCCGGAGCAGCAACACCTGTACCCAGAGGTGTCAGAACAGCATCACAGCCGTATGGAGGACAAGGACAGAGTTATGCCTAAGTTTTTTTAATTTGTGACCTGGATTGCTTGTTGTCAGAATGTACAAAGTTTTGTTATATATATATATATCAGTGAAATGATATATTTTAAATATTTTTTTAATATCATTGTTTCCTTGTAGCTGTTTGGGTTTATGTTCATGTGCCTGCTAAAATAGTTCCTAGCATTATTCATGTCAACATGACTGCACATACATTAAATCATAGACTTTCATGCTAATTTTATATTTATATCCATATAAATAAATGTGTTTTTCTTTTAGTTTCGGTTTTGTTGTTATAACTTGATTAGATGTGACTTTTGCCCTTAATGATAGATTCCCTGTATATATGTTCATGGCATTGAAAAAGCATTGCTGATGGCAGCCTATCTACACATTATGTATTTGTTTGCTAAATAAATGTATTATTAATTCATTGCATGTAAATATTTAAAACAAAAGTTCTACATCTGAAGGTAAAGAATGAAAGTGTTAAATCAGTTGGTTAATATGTCATGTGACTTAAAATATAACATTACATCATATTATGTGTCTTGTGATACAAATATAGAATAAAAGTTTATACAATTGTAAAACTATCTGTTTAGTGTCTGTGTGAGGTTTGGGAATAACCCTGCTCAAGTAAGTGTGAACTTAAATTTCATACCTTAAAATTGATAAATATATGTATATATATATATATATTATTGTATAGCAATATATCGGTTAGACACATTTTAACATAAAGTGATGCAAAACTTTGGGATGAAGAAAGCAATTTACTTCCCTACCCGATATAGTTTAGGGCTATTCGAGTTATAACAATATTGGGGTCGCAGGTGGCAATTTTATTAATAAACATGGATCATGGGGTCTGAGCAATACACAAATTATGGATTGTGGGTAGACTAGAAATAATTTGGTGGGTTTTGTGCAAATCTATGTATGGGGGTGGGTGGATGTCAGGAAATTGAACATCTATATTTTATGTAGAATCACGTTTAACACCAAAGAACATCGTTTTAATTTTGTCAATATTGTTGTGAAAGATAGGTGACATATGTGCAATAAATGTTTTTTTGGTATGTCATGGCCAGGGAATGGATTGATAAAATCTATGAAGTAAGTTTGGTATATGAGGCTTCCCACTTTGAACCACTCCTTTAATTAAGCATACACTGGTGGAATGAATGTAGACTTGTATGTAACTTTATAAGAATTTAACATCTCGGGATTAACTGCATCTACGTGATGAATTATTATCGAGTGAATGAAATATTATTGTTTCGTTGTCCACATTGAAGCCTGGTGTAAAAAGATCTAGTGTCCCCCAAGATGAATTTTATTCCCCAGATATGTCTGAATCTAATGGCATCAAGAGAACAATGTTTTGCCTATTCGGACATTTTAACCTGATGTTTGAGGCCACATAGTCCACTTGGATGCTGTCTAATTTATCTGTGGCACACTATAATGCCCAATGCCAAAATAGACAATTTTCCAGGAGACAATATATCCTTATACTTCGATTTGTAGACATACAACAAACCACTTAACTAAAACACAATCTAGGATGAATATGATCATAAATACATAAAATATATTTATTTGCAAACCTGCATAAAGTGTATTAATCTGGAAACAAATATATTTTACCTAACTTTATACATGACATACAAAATGAGACTAGATCTACTTGATAAAATGGGAGCATTTCATATACTGATGCCAGATTTAACGGGGGAATATTAGAACGAGCTAAATTTTAAATTACGGGTGGTTGGGTTTAAAAATAAAATTAAAAACTTGGGTGGTGGGTCTAGGAAAATAATTAAACTGTGGGTGATGGGGGAGGGGGGTTAAATAAAGTGCCTCCCGCCATCCCCATACAATTCTTTCTGGAATAGCCCGTAGCTAATTTAGATCAATCATTTACTACACAACCCAATGTTGGCTTGGCTATAGTTCATTTAGTTCCTGTTTGTTTGATCAGGACTGAACTGTTATCTGAGTTCTTGTATTATAGCTGGACGTTCCTCATGATGAAGAATGGCTAAGTAGGTCATTACTCTTATGTTGTCTAGTATTATGGTACTTGTGATATGATCACCTAGTTGCACTTGCTGTTGGGATGTTATTCCCCAGTGAAGTGCTACTTTAAAAGATTAGTATAATTTTTTCAGTCAATTTTGGGGTGGAAAATACTAGTTTCTGTAAAAAACATAAAAAATGAAATTTAATAAGCACCTTTTCTATTTTATACAGTGGTCAAAATTGTAAATTATTATTGCTATTGGCTAAAGTCTAAATGAACTTAAAGTATTTAGTTTCCTGCACCATAAATCCTAGGTCATGTTCAACCAAAATGTTTAGCAAATATTACTGCCATTTTCTTGATATAGACGTTTGAATCTGCAGGTTATTTTTATACAAGAGTTTTACTGAATTATCTTCTACAAATGCTTCCTGGGAATACATCCTAACACTAAAATTATTTTGACAAATTATCCTTCAAGAACGTGTTATGTTAATATATATATATATATATATATATATATATCATATCTATATAGCACTCTTTCCATAGTATTGTATCACAAGTTCCAAAGTGTTTTCCATGTAAAGTAAAATTTGACAATAATTAAAAAAGAATTATATATAAAATGTTTAATAAAAATGGACACATACACATTATTTAAAAGTGAGCACCTAGATATGAATTAATTGCCAAAGTGGATTAGAAAGAAGCGAGTCTTTAACAGATTTTTGATGCTATTTATTGTTCTTGTTCTCATCATGTTGCTGGGAAGTTCATTCCACAAACTTGGAGCAACATGCGCATTTAATAACTGATTAGGTACTGCTGAACTATTGTGGCAAGGAAACTACAGACAAATCTGTTGCAAATATAAATACGGATCACAAAATGTGTCTGAGAAATATAAAACCTGTCTTTAGATTTTTCTCAATTGCAGTTATATCAGAACTAGCACAAAAGCCTAGACAAGTGTTAGAAAGTTGTTAGCAGTTAAATTATATGTCAATTATACATGTGTTTATAGTCTAACAATCTTGGTAAGTTTGTGATAATGATAAAAAAAGTGTTCTGGCCTATCATAATGTTTACTTGTTTTATTTTGGTAGTAAATTCTTAATTAATATTTGGTAAAGTAATTCGACAAACTTTTTTATTTCATGTTTATTTCATAAAAAAGAAAATTAGCTATGTTAGAACTGCTATCAAAAGAAATGTCACTGGACAACTACACTACAAAAAACATAATGAACTATATTCAATAATCAAATACTATTTCATGTCGGTATCTTTTGAGAACAAGTGTCAATCTATCTCATGTATACATGGCAAGAGGGTATGCTACTCTACATAATGTAATGAAAGAATGTGCAATTTTCCTTTAATAAAATTATTTGCATTAAGGACGTCTCAGCAGACCCCCCTCTCTCTCTCTCTGTCTTCAATATCTCGGCGAATATTCTTTCTTGTTAAAAATTGGAGAGTTGAACAAATAAAAATAAAGGTCTATTGATTGTGTTTATCTTTGATCTCTCTCATCTTCTATGTAGATTTCTGACTGAGCTAATTAAGTGATAAAATCCATTCTATAACTTTACTACTACTACACCTGGATCTTCATCTGACTGAAATTCTTCGTTCAAGTCACTGATCCCGTTCTCGTCAGGAAGTAATTGATGAGGCTTGAGGTCTTCAGGTTTGAGTAAATCATAATAACTCTGTAATATCAATTATTACAAGAAAATATATTACCAGTGGTCCAATCAATCACAACACACACACACACACACATACACGTCCACCCGCGCGCGTGCTTTTAAAACTACAACGTGATATAACCGGGGTATACAGGATCTACGGAGATACACTGACTAAATCGAGGACGGAAAAGAACCACGTTCTAATGTTGATATTGTTTACCTTTCCCTGGAGGCGGTATTTTACAATTTTGTAGATTGCTGTCAGTGGTATGCACACAGCCGATAAGGCAGCAATACCCCAAAGCCGATGCCTACAGCCCATTTAGGGTATGTATACACACCAGTTGTAGGACGTTCATATGTCAACTCCGAATAGTTTATGATGCTCATTACAAAGATGGTCTGGAAATTAATTAGACACATGGTATATTTCGCTCAGTGTATTGCAGATACGATTATATTTAGAGGGAACAGCTGTTCAATATATATATATATATATATATATATATACACACACTAGTACATGCTATTTAAAATTTTAAAAATCAAACTTCTTTTCCATTTAATATAAAACGCCAGATGTCAGAATATAATCTTAATTACCATGCAGAATACAGGAGCTGTAAACACCCATCCAATCTTCATATACGGGCTGATCCGGAAGCCAAACATGACTTCCATATTTTGATAGAATCGTTCGGCACCTGATGCAAGTAAATGGCAACACAACAGACTGTTAAACTGAAGGTATTGTGGGGGGATACTGAAGTTTATATCATAACTATACACTCTAATGGATTACAAAATTATTTGACAAATCCCTCTGAGAAACCAATAATAAAGTTCTCAATATGGTCACGACAATATTTATTTTTAAACTATGCTAAACAACAACTAATTTGTAATGTAACACAATCCTCCCCCCCCCCCCACTCACCATAAATCCAAGCAATAGCCACGCATTCAAAGAAAGCAACAAAGAGGATTATCTTGCTCCCAGAATAATAGTCAAACAACTGGAACACATACATTCCACCCTGTAATATATAAAAAGACATCAGATAGCTGGATAGTATATTATAAAAATTATAGAAGTATATCAAATTTATGGGAAGAGTATAAATATGAATAATAAGGAACAGAAAATATATTTATTATTGTATTTAATAATATTAAATATAATCGTATGTCGTACATAACGATACGGATAATGCTCGAGTAGTAAAATTTTGATATTATTAATGTACTACTTACATTTGTTACCATTGATAGACCAATCAAGAACTGGATAATACACATAATTCCCACAAATATATGCTTCCTCTTTTTCCCATTCAGACTCGGAAAAGTGTCAACAAATGAGGTAATCAGTCCCTCCACTCCGACAAACTGAAATTTGTTTTGAGGGGAAATATATTTATTAAATATACAATAATTTAATGGGGAAATATGACTATAAATATTTCAGGGAAAATATGTTGTTTACGTTTAGAAAACGGGGAAAAAAACTCCTGATATTATGCACATTGAAAAATAGACTTGGACAAATTGACTTCATCCATAAGACAAGGACAACTTAAACTGAAGTAAACAACTAAACATGTAAACAAACCCTGATGGTATTTGGAGCAATTTAAATAATTATCTTATCTCCGTTTTAATGAGTATCATCATACCTGACTGTCAAGTCCAAGTAGGATGAGCATGAAGAAGAAGAAGACAGACCACAAAGGAGCCGCCGGCATTAAGGCTACAACTTTAGGATAGGCGATGAAAGCTAAGCCAGGACCTGAAAATATAGAAAACACAATAGCTACCAATATATATATATATATATATATATATATATATATATATATATATATATATTTAAGTAAATAAATAATACTTGAGCAAAATGTCATTGTCAACTGTGACATAAAAAGCTATGCAAAATTTGGAATATATATATATATATATATATATATATATATATATATATTTGGCATATAAACAAATAACATGCAAACAAAACTAAATAAACAAGAAAAATGCTTGTCTTGTTTCTTAATATTAAGGGATTTTGTTTTGTGATCAACGAGTTACTAATAGTAACCAAATATTTCATGTGATAGTTATACGGTTTGATGTATAATAATTTCCATATAACAATTATGTCAGGAGCAGTTTTCTTTGTAGATCCGTCCATAAATAAGTCAGAGAGCGTGTTAAGTTGGTAGCGTATTGCACTACAGGCGCTGGATTGCTGTTGTTGAATATTTCATCCTTCGGTCAAAGACTCTATCGGCTATATGTACCAAGTGAGACCAAGACGAAGATTAAACAACGCAATCAGTCATTCATCATTTTGTTCTGATAAAAAACTCAACAAAACACGTAATCTACAAGTGACGGCATCAGTTAGAATCTTGCGAGAGAAGATACCCAGTGAACAATCAACAGCGGTGCCTTCAATGGATTACTGGATTTTTGGCAGTTTTAGTGTTTCTAATGAATGCGCAAGATAAAAATGTATAGCATATAACATATAACACGCACACACACACACACACACACACACACACACACACACACACACACACACACATATATATATATATATATATATATATATATATATAGGCCTACCACTAGCGGCTACTTTATCCACACTGACACCTTGTACATAAGCCATGTGACCCAGTGTGGCGAATATCACAAATCCCGCAAATATGCTTGTACCACTGTTGGTGCAAGCAAATAGTATGGAATCACTGAAAGATCAATTGCAAAATCAGTGTTTTTGTACACATGGAAAACTGGCATCGATTCATTCATTTGGAAAATATTTAAAATAAGTTCACGGCGCCACGAGTTGAGCTGTCGCCTTGCGTGGTAACATTTGTTTACGAATTTCCTAAAAACTAGCCATTTAAGTTCTTCTTTAAAATAATTTCATCACGTTTACAACATTCTCGTATTTGATAACTGGATATCTGAGAGTGATTTATAAAAAACTACTCGTGCAATAGATCGTTAACGGAAGCGACAAATCATAACGTTTTTTTTTCTTCTTCTAAGTGATACGACTGATAATGATGTTACCGGTAAGAGTTGTGATTCCATTTGTTGTAAGAACCTAATGCGGTCAATGCACCTAGCGATATTGAATAGGAGAAAAATATCTGTGTGCCAGCATCAACCCAAACCTGTAGATTAGATACAGTTAACAGGCTCATAGTATTCATTCATCAACATAGTTAATTCAGTGAAGAATTACTAATAAAACGAACATGCAATTAAGTTCATATTTGTATTAGAACAAAATATTCTTTGATTTCATATTAAATTATTTACATTTTGACGGTTATTCTTGAAGTGCGCCGTTTTGATATAGATCATCCGAGTGTTTAGATTCAATTGGTAACATTCCTTAAATTGTCTTTAAAACTTTCAGAATTCCTCTTCGACACAAAGAGATCCGAAGAATAGAACAACTTCTAAGACATCCTCAATAACGATATAATGATATTATCCTTTCCTCTAGAATCAAGCTCAGTATGGTGCTTACGTTTTGAAACAGAATCATGAGTTAGGTGACTTATTCATGATGAAGAGAGCAGAAATTCGCCATAAGAGCATCCTATCTAAGCCCACACATAACACAAGTGTGACAACAACAATAATACAGGTGTTTAAACCAGTGGGGCAAATATTACCAATTTTTCTCCAGTGTGGCTCAACTTCTATACTGGTCATATTATTTCCATCCCTTGCCTATTATTGTCAGTTGCTTAATTAACTAATTAATTTAAGTTGGTGATGTAGCTATAATTAAAGTTTAGCTATCATTGGTAAAAGAAAATTGGAATAGCTTAATTGGCAGAAGTAGGCGGGACTCTTGTCAGAGAAAAGTGTAGAAACGGTACAGGCTTACATCCCAAAACATCGAAAAGACACTAAGAATATGACTGGCATAACGTATTTAATTCCTCCGAGTTACCAGAAGCACATAAAGTAATACTTATGAAATTAAGACTTTATTTAGCCCAACGAGTAAATGAAATAACAATGATCCTGCCAGCGAGGATATAAATAAGGCATGAGAGCTAATCCCGAGCAAAATCAGATGATCGGATGAAACATCCCGCACTCACATAGACATTTAGAGCCATACGTAGAAAACTATCCGAAAGATAATTTGTAGATGCTGAAGAATTCATGCTTCTGAACACTCTCTATAAAACACTGTTTTTGTTATTTTGTTTGTTGTTAAGTTTTACGGCCATGTCTGTGCACATGTTAGGCTAAATCGGCCGAATGACCGCCAAAGGGAATGAGGCGAAGTCAAAGATAAACACCCTTCAGATATGCCTACGTCGAGATTCGAACTCAGGTGATAGTGATCTGTGGTCCAACGCGCTACCAACCAGACCACGGAGGTGCCCTTTTGTTGTTAATCCTGTGTGACGTGTATATAGAAGCTACAGTATAATATTCACATGCAACATAAACAAATTAAACCACGAAGGGCTTCCGAGAGCTCTTTAATCCTATTTACTGTGGTCGAAGCTGATCTGAAATGGTGTTCTTAAATTATAAACTACGCAGCAGATTTAACATACACCAGATTTGTATATCCCCTTCATTTAACTAGGAGAAATAACGATTTAAATGATCCAATACAGTGTAAGGTTGAATCTGCTTTGTTAAATACTTGTTTATATCAACAAAACCGACGAGCTAAGAATTGAATATTTACCCCTATATGTGCAAGCTTCGTGAAGTCGGGCACCAAGTAGTAAAGGATTCCTTGCAGCGAGCCCTTCAAAACTGCTCCCCGGATGAGCAAAATTAACATAAAAATGTACGGGGTTGTTGCTGTTACGTACATCACCTGGATGAGATCGAACCAAGAAATATACGTTGACAATACATTTAACTGAAAACTATTTTCTAACTAAATGTTATGAAATAAAGTTAATTAATTTAAAAGGATACATCAACTAACCTTTCCAGACGTCTTAATGCCCTTAAAAATGCACAGGAACACGACAATCCAAGCACACAGGAGTGTTAGCCCCAAATCCCATTTGATACGTACTGGTTCATCCACGCCTCTCGATATATTGAGTACCTTGCGCCTGGGAAAAAACCCCAGAAGAAATAGATTATTTTATGGCATAGGTAGAAGAAAATAGAATTAGCTTTTGCGTAGAAAGAACAAAAAAAAACCAGCTAACATCACCCTAACATCACCAAACTAAAATTGCCTTACTCCCAGAACTCTGTCGTCGGATCAACCTTAACGGCTGTGTTGTTGTCCGTGCCATTGTACAAGTTAAAGATCTGAGTACAATTTTCGGTGTTCCAATAATTGTCACAGGAGTCCCATGGTAGATGGTTGGTTAGTGATGCAAACATGTAGTAGAAGGCCCAACACAAGATCACGTTGTAGTAACAGTTGAGGAAGAAGACGATGATGGTTGTTGCCCAACCAATACCTAGTTGAAAATTAACATCAACAATATCATGAATGTATGGACTTAACTACGACACCACGTATTTCCCACCCTACCACTTCCTCCCCCCACAATGCGACACACACACACACACACACACACACACACACACACACACACACACACACACACACACACACACACACACACACACACACACACACACACAAACACACACACACACACACACACATACACACACACAAATTGAGGCACAGACCCTGGAATGATGAGGCATTAAACCTTGCAGCATGAAAATATCTCTCTCTCTCTCTCTCTCTCAGATTAGTACTATACGAAGTCATTTATGCCAATACCTTTTGTTCTTCATTAGTAACACACGCACGCGGATACGTACATACATACGCACGCACGCACGCACGCACGCACACGTGCGCACACATACACTATATTCTAATATTTTATATATATATAGTATTGACCATACGAGGTCTAGTAGCTCCTGACGAGTGTCTCACCTTGTAAGATTGGACATATCTTCCACGCATACGGTCCTCCTAAAGACATAAACTGTCCCAGTGCCACCTCCAGAAAGAACAGCGGTATGCCTCCAATGATGACGCATATTAGGTACGGGATCAAAAAGGCTCCTGTATCGAAGATAACGAAAAGAAGAAGACATAAATAAATACGACTTAAGGAACATACACGGAAATACATGACGGCGTATTACGGCCACTTTTGTGTACACGGTAAACAAAATAGGCCGAACGACCCGAGTAAAGGCAATGAGGTAAAGCGAAAGATGAAACACTCGTCAAAGATAGCTAGATCGAGATTTAAAACCAGCTGCTGGAGGTCTTTGGTTAATAGCATTACCAATTATGCCTTTGGAGATGACTCTGTGCGGCTCGGCTAATATACTCCATTACTTTAAATATGAAACGATGACATGCTATTTCGGATAACGAAATAAGTCCGGCTAGTTACTGCCACAGAAAAAAAGAGGATAGCCTCCTGGTCGACAAAAAAAACACAACAAGTTTGTGATAATTTAATTAAGATTACAATTGGTTCAACCTGGAGAACTGCTTACAAGGTCAAGGATGATAACAGTCAAATAAGATCGGTTCCATGTTTATTGCAAACATAATGTCATAAGAATATCTCAACGGGGTGAGGGGGGGGGGTTTCTTACAATGCTTGGGTTGGGGCACAAGACAGGTTAAATCGTGATGCATAGAGGCACAAGTAGCATAGAACAATATGGCCAGTTTAGCTGGCTGCTGGCGACACTATGCGACAGAACTACAAAACAGACGATGGTCGTGTTATACATGATGGCTAAATGTATATGACGAACATACGATCGTATGTCGCGATACAGGCGCCAGTTTGAAGCTGGGAGGGTTTTGTGATAAATTCAATCAATCAAACGGCGAGTAGTTCAATTCCTAGGTGAGCTCGTAAATCGTTCAGAAAGCCAATCATGAAGCTGTTCAACGAAGAACCAAGCACCAATACACATGCACTTGATAAAGGTTTCTTATAACCGAAACTAGTCGTGCTATTTTGGGCTGAGTGAAAACACTATTATTTCTGCTATTGTCGGAGGTATTAGAATTATTATCATAATAGATATTATATGTACTGATATATTAGCTTTATTTTCCAGTTATAGCTGCGTTATATATGTACTAATATATAATTTTTTTATTATTTAGGTAGTAGTCGTTTAGTCATAATTCTGTAAGAATTATAAACATCACGAAAACCTGAGCCCACGCCTTTATTATATGTAACATAAAACACACACACACACACACACACACACACACATATATATATATATATATATTGCTCTATTTCCTCCAGTAGAGAGTGACACATCTACTTGTTACATCGGGGGTTCCCTCTCCCCCTCCCCCCTCTCTCTCTCTCTCTATATATATATATATATATATATATATATATATGTAAAATAACAGAAGCGGAGCGGTGAATAACATGGCCTCCAGTATGTTGAACATATCTCGTTCTATTTTATATTAAATAGACTGTGTAGATACCATGACCTAAATTCACTAACACTCTGATATACAAACTTCGAATACGATAAGCCGTAACATTGGGATACCAATAAGAGCAATGAATTGAGGCTATTCTCCAAGTAAAACCTTTTGTATTTGTACTGTCATTAGATGTTTATGTGTTGCGGTTTACTAATACCGGTGTGGCATCAACGGTGAGAAACCAGTCAACGTGACCAAGGACATTAAGTTATTATTGTCACATTTAACTTTCTCTCAGACCTCTGGCAAATCATATGGGATCAATCAATCAATCAATCAATCAATCAATCAACCAACCAACCAACCAAACAAACGAACGAACGAACGAACGAACGAACGAGCGAGCGAGCGAGCGAGCGAACGAACGAACGAACGAACAAACAAACAAACAAACAAACAAACAAACGAACAAACAAACAAACAAACGAACAAACAAACCTGTATTGTTGTCTGGGAGGAAATTCATTTTAAGTGTGTGGCATCATTTTACTTAGATCAGATAAACGCAATTTTAAAAGGATTTAACATAGTAATTGAGGTTATATTGGTAAACAAGTGAACCGCGTGGAACAAGTTTAAAACTGCAGAAAGAATGCAGTTTAAACGTCGTAAAGAAGTCATTTTGGTAAACAGTTTAAATACGCTGAATTGGTCCTGCTGAGGTTTCATCAGGATTTGAAAGGTAGTGTCGTAGGGAATGAGGGAGACGACTTCAGGTATCAAGATTTCATCGTTTTCAGCGCTATCTTTTCTTGTCTACGAAGTTTTATTCTATATTAGGGTATCTCAAATATATCAGGCTTGCCTAATACACTATTATTCGTCTTCTTAATTTTATCGTAACAAATATCCAGTTTGTTAGCACCACGTGTCTGATAAGGCTCGTACTGTTAGTAACCGAACGGTGTTTAGTATAATAAGTTGATATTGAAATCCCCGCGAGTGATTATTATCGAGTTCACGGGCGTTGTCGCTACTGATTGTATGAGCTGTTCTTTCGATATTGACTTAAGATAGTAAACAGATCTCAGGTATATGTATGAAGAGAACTTGACACCCTGACAATAGCTCCAGGTCTATGGTCGGCGATACCTGCTATAATTTAATATTCAGATTCACTTTATAAAAAATATCCGTACATGCTCTCTCTCTCTCTCTCTCTCTCTCTCTCTATATATATATATATATATATATATATATATATATATACGTGTACTTCTTGCATGATAACATAAAGATCACAGAGACAGAGAGAGAGAGAGAGAGACCTATGAACTGGGCTGAATGAATATTCAGCTTTTTCTGCTATTGTCAGAGGTATTAGGATTATATCATAATATATATTATATGTACTAATATATGCTTTGTTCCGATTACAGCTGCCTTATAAATGTACTAATATAATTTTTTTTTATTTAGGTAGTGGTCATTTGGTCACAATTTTGTCCCAACCATCCATCTCTAGGTGATTATATTTTAATACCGATTGAACAAATACATAGCTCAGGTTCTGATTGGCAGGACCGAATTAATAGACTAAAACGAGAAACCTTTTGGATTGATACCCTGGGATCATTAGAACCAACAGGGTTAAACAAACAAAACAAAAAAAACGTTCGGAAGATATATTAGAATCGGCCGAAAAAAGTGACACTGTAGCTCTAATAATGCCGTTTTCTAGAACAGGCAATATGGCTTCAAGAATAATAAATACACATTTTAAGATACTTCAACCGAAGAGTTATTTAGAACACTATCAATATAGTATCATCACAGCTTACACTAAACATAAAAGCCTCTCGGGTTATTTAGTGTCAAGTAAGTTGAAATAAATACCTTAAAATAAATAGAATGTCTCCTGAAGCTCTGGAAAAGTTAATCACAAACACAACTTCAGTAAAGCGTCAATCGCCCGAAACACAAAAATCTCAACCCACCGTTACTATGTTTGTAAAGCAATGAGATATCTATATATCAATTGTCAAATGGGAAGCTACGACTAATTCATTTGAAGTACATTTAGGTTTATTTTCTTATTGTGTTGGGCACTTTCACACCTGTACAAACATATAAATTCTATTCAATTATCGTTGGGATGTTTTCAAAACACCGGGTTACGTAAGTTCACAAATAGAACAAGTAGAACAAAGAAATTAAAAAGCACTCCTCCTTTGTTAAAAAAAAACTAAAGGATTAATGCGTGGCTTCCTGTTGAAAATTGTGTATATAAACCTCGAGCAATATCGTAACGTTAGACACAATAGGCGACAGCCAGGGGTTCCTACCCCAAACTTCAACAAGACAAGTAACGTTAGACATTCTATGCAACCTGATGAAGACTTGAATAGGTCGAAACCGGTCGTTGCTATTGGGTTGAGTTGTGTTATATCGCTGCTATTAGTATTAATCTGAATTTATTCTGATTTATGCTTATATTATTCATACATTATTCATACTGTGTATTAATATTTTATTTTTCCATTTTAGGTTTAATCTTTCTTGGCTTTAAAAAAATCAGTTTGGAGTTAATTGTTGTTTGAATGAAAGTATAACACCTGTGCCAGCGCCTTAACTATCTTTATCACACACACACACACACACACACACACACGCGCGCGCGCGCGCGCGCAATCACCCCCCCCTCACACACACACAGAGAGAGAGAGAGAGAGAGAGAGAGACTTCCACCACACGATTTAGCATTCACTGATTACACACCAAACGCCATATGCTCTCAATTTACAAATCAACAAGATAATAAATTACAATCATGATTTTAATGGGGCGTATCTAATTAGGCAACTGTTTACAGAAGTTTAATATATTTCTGTTTAACATTTATACATTATTTATTTATACTTCTCTGACTGACCGACTGCCTGACTGACTGACTGATTCACCTACTCTCTCAGTCACTCACCCATTCGCCCCATAACGCACCCACCCACTCATCCATCAACCTATCCACCCACTTACTCAATCTAACCGTCATATCACCCCTCAAACAATATTGTATTAGACCTTAGATAGTAAACGGAGTTATTATCGTTTAAAACGGTGAAGTCAAACAAAAGAGACATGACGACGGAATGTAAATGTTTTTGTAAACAGAGTATTTGTGGGTCACTCATTTGATATACAATATACAGCGACAAGTGGCTTAATTAAAATGTAACACATAGATCTGTTTGACTGAACATTGAGTGAATCGCTTTATTAAGCAGTTTAATTAACACACACACACACACGCACGCACGCACCCACGCACTGGCGAGACATTACACATGTCTCAGCAAGAAAAGTCGCCACTCTGGATTCAGTCCCCTGAAGAAACGTCCAGAGTTTGAATTCACGGTTCGAGATTCTCTGTGCCTGTGCCTTATAATACACAGCAAAAACACACACACACATACACACATGGATAGATGGTGATGATGATTGATGTTTTACGGCCACGTTTATGCATATGGTAGGCTAAATGGGGCGAGCTACTTCTAAAGGCAATGAAGAGAAGTCAAAGATGAAACATCCTTCAGATATGCTCACGCCATGATTCGAACTCATGTCGTAGTGATCTGTGGTCTAATGTGCTACCAACTAGACCACGGAGGCGCCCCTGACACGTGGATAGAGACTATATATATATATATATATATATATATATATATATATGTGTGTGTGTGTGTGTGTGTGTGTGTGTGTGTAAACTAAACAATCGCTTTTATTATACATCAAACTTGTACATGAGAACTATAAAACACAACCCCCCCCCTTAGCTGTATAGATCTATTTTAGTTACTGGGCTACAATCAGGTCAGAAGGTTTTAGTTTGTTTGTCTGTCTGTTTTCTAGGTCAAATTATTACAAGAAGGATACTTATAGAATAAAGTCATAGGTTAAAAGTCTGTATATGTGTGTGTATGTATTTGTGTATGTGTGTTTGTATTTATGTCGCAACACGCAAAAGCTTTAATTCCCTGAGAATTCGTCCATGTTGTATTAACGATTAGTGATTCATACACTGCTTTCTCCCACACACACACACACACACACACACATGAATGCACTCATTACCCCCTCATATATATGACGAAGGAATGTATTTTTTTTGTAAACAGAGTGTTTGTTCGGTCACTCATTTGATATACAATATACAGCGACAAGTGGCTTAATTAAAATGTAACGCATAGATCTGTTTGACTGAACATTGAGTGAATCGCTTTATTAAGCAGTTTAATTAACACGCACACACGCACACACCTACACACACACACACACACATGGATAGATGGTGATGATGATTGATGTTTTACGGCCACGTTTATGCACATGGTAGGCTAAATGGGGCCATTTCAGTCCAATAATATACCTGAAAGTTCCCAATACTTCACTCACCTCCACCGTTTTTGTAACAAAGATAAGGAAATCTCCAAACGTTTCCTAATCCGACCGAAAATCCAATGCAGGCGAGAAGAAAGTCGATTTTCCTGGTCCACGTCTCCCTTTGGGGTTCTTTCGGTGAGTCATCATCTTGAGTCATTGCGACCTATTTGCTCCGTCTCGAATAGTCGGCAAATATCGATTTGAGTCGGCGCGATGCGATGATGGCGAATATGATGAGTGATTCGATTGTTTATGTACGGCAAAAGACGAGTTGAATCGTTCGTCCTTGGAACAGTCTGAACTTACTACACCAGCCTGTTAACGAAGTGTGACGTTAAGTTTAGTTTGGGACATCGGTCTGTCGACGGCTTGTAGTATTTTTGGGTAAGCCACCACGACTATGTTTGCTAGAGATAAATATGAACTCGGCTACTAGATATTTAATACTATCTCCAACCGATTTACTTCGGTCAGGGAATGGGTGTATATATATATATATATATATATATACCTTCTCTGCTTCGGTCAAATCTGGGAGGCTGCTCATCGAACCATGAAGTATATTGAAGGCACGTTTTTGTTCTAATATTCAGGACAAGCCTCGTTTGTACGTTTTCTCGCCGCCAGATGACATCCGGATACGAACTTCTTGTACTTCTCCGGAGAGAAAGTCGCTAGCGATGACTACAAGTCGGAATATAATGGCCTTAATTTGTGATTGGAATGTAAACTCCGCTGTGTTTACTTATGGCTTATTGAGGTTTGGTGTGTAGTCTAGACCTCTGTAAACTCTTACCTATGTCCTAGTTCTTGAGCCGGGTTAATAACTCGGTGGTTAACAACGAGCGCGCGTGCGCGCTCGCGCGCGCGCGCGCACACACACACACATAAATTGCCTACAGAAATATACATTTACGGAGACATTGAAAATTATGCACATAAACGCAAAGAATAAACGGCAGTTTCAGAAGGGGAGGGGGTGACGTGGTGTGTTATGGCGCAGTTCGTACCGTACTGTACCGCAGATTCGCCGGCCCTGGGATCGGATGTTAATTTTACTCGTATCGTATCGCATCAGCAGTTGTCACATCGACGGACACTGGCGGTGAAAGAAAATGTCGGTTTTTAACCTAAATGTTGACAGTTTTTCTATCGTTCTTCGTAAAACAGTTTTCTCCGAATATATCAGTTCTGCGCATCTCATGCAAAGGAACAACAACAAGAACAACAACAACAACAACAAAAACAACGAAATCAATCTTATTAACCTATAATTCAACCGTTCTTGTAAGTATTGGCTATGTTTTTAATGGCTGTTTTCTTTGTTGTTTTCTTTGTTATTGTTGTTGTTATTGTTGTTATAGGTGTTGTTGTTGTTGGTGGTGGTGTTGTTGGTTTTTATTATTGTTTGTTGGGCTGACTGATATACTATTTCTCGAGAATCTTTTTATATTCATTGACTAGATCTAGTACGCATATCACTTGTTCGCCTCCGTGATCTAACTGGTAGCGCGTTGGATCACAGATCACTACCATCCGTGTTCGAATCTGGGCGTGGGCCTATCAGAAGGGTGTTTCATCTTTGACTTCGCTTCATTACCTTTAGAGGTCGCTCGGCCCATTTGGTCTACCCTGTGCACAAAAGTGGCCGTAAAACACCAATCATCATCATCATCATCATCATCATCATCATTGGATGGTTCCAAGGGAACACACAGGGCACTCGAATAGCGCATTGCTTGGAGTATTAGGTAGAGAACTCTCAATATGCGGGTTCTAACCCAAATCATACACGTGTTTATGGAACATTTCGCTAGGCAGTGGCCCCTGGGCAGTATGTCTCAGACCTGTGTGACAAGCGTCCACAGGTTAAACAAACCACCCACTCACCCCCGAGAGGTCAAATATCAGGACGGTGACCTTCTAACGACATCATCGCACTGTACTAAAGCGGGGACCGTTCATTTACTCATCTCTGACAATTATCAATTAGGGCGGCTTGTTTGTGGGAGATAATGAGTGAGTGAGCGAATCCCCCCTCTCTCTGTGTGTGTGTGTGAGTGAGTCGGTGAGTGACTCGGTGAGTGAGTGAGTCAGTTAGTGGCTACATGTTGTTTTTGTTGTGGTTCTCATTTCCTTATAATTAGCTCCTTAGAAATATCAAGACTATTCATCAGGGGTGCCTCTCACCGCACTTATTATAGGCCGCCTTTGGCGAAGGTGTTAAACTTTTCCATTCACTTCATGTTATGCTCTTACTCTCTTTTTATCACCAGTTTTCGGTGTTGACGACTTTCCATAATTCTGTTGGCTTTTCCTAGATTCATCTGTTTTGTTTTCAAATTAATTGTGTTGACAACCGTTTACACCGATCAGCTTACGGAGTCTGCATACGAATTCGTCAGGTGTAAAGTTTTACATTAAAAATAGAAAACACGCTTGAAATAGGCATTTCTCGGGCCACTTCTTCTATGTCTGCCAGTCTTACAACATTTTCACTTCCTCCACAGGGAAGGCCAGTTTACGGGGGATATACCCGCATTTATGACTGGTTAAATAACCACAGCAAGTATGGAGAAATCTTTTATAAATCAGAAAGACATAAATCACGAGAAATAAAATAGTCTACCGAAAATACATAACGAAGTCCATGTATTGACCTCGTTTTTCATTATCAACGGAGATTACCATACAAATGTTTATTCCACAAATCTTGCCCAGTATCATTTTCAGCATTTGTTGACTTAAACATAAATCTTATTTTAGTGTTTGTGTGGAAAATAAAATCTTCCTGCAAAACTGTGCGAAAAGTAACAGCACTGTTTTATTGGCAATATTCATCCGCCAGAAATAGTGCACGATTTTCAGATGAAGGCAGCTAATATATGGACTGGTAAATGAACGTTCATAGGTGGATGCGCACAAATAAACGTCCTTGAATCAATAACTCTACTCGTGGGTAATTTTTGGTCCATTGGCTAATGATTTTTATGCGTGAGTTACAAACTGTGAAAGCGCGTTGAAATTATGTCGAAATATTTTATCGGTCAGTGGCGAATTTAATGCTATTTCCTCGGAAAATGCATAATCATGGATCCCGTGAATTGGGGTCCGAAGTCTGACCAAAGACTATTTATAACAAGACGTGTTACTTCGCGTTTTAACATGGGACGCCATTTTGAATTCATGGAGCGCCATGGCCCTAGCGACCGGAGGTAGATTGTCACGGACAGCCCCCTTCGTTAATATCGCGTTTAATGGCACTGGTTCATTCTGCGCGGCTTTCGGCTGCAGTAACAGAAAAAATATGCACAAATAAAGACATCCCCGAAAGGAAATGAAAGCTAGTGTAAACATTTGATATGATCTGGCTTTTTTAAATAAAGGATATTTAAAAAATAAGCATAACAATTTGAAGTAGACACGCCCCTACTTGACATGACCAAAGCAGTAGGCCCAAACAAGATCTATCTAGATCTATATTTGTTTCAGACAAAATCTGATTAAATTTTTTTGAACAATATCAACCTATTAATCACAAAATGGGTATGTAAGATATACATAAGCTTACAGTTACATGTACTGGAGCCACTGAAGATGTTATGGCCGGGAGGTATATTTTACTTTATTATTGTTAATAATATAATTGGACTTCTAAAATTACATTACTATTATCAGATAATTTTTCCCTAATTACAATAATTATAAGTAGCTGATTATTTACATGATCACCTGCTTCCATATTTATTTTTAAACGTAAGCATTTGGTACTTATTGATATATATGGACTTCTATTTATAATTTAAATGTTATGAAATTAATTATTAAATACCTCAACTAGTGGTAGAAACATTCATTTTGTTATTTTTTATATTGACAGAAGTAAAAGATGGGTTATTAATTGTTGTCGTTCAGATATATGATGAGGAAAGATTTAAATTACTTGAATACTAATTGTGGAATGTATGATATGCATTTCACTGAAACGGAATTCATGAACCAGACAACTTATCTAGAATGCTATTCCAACTATTTTTGATGTACCAAATCCACCGCATGCATCCACCGAAATCAAAGAGGAAGGTATTAACAGATAGGAGACATATACAGGAGACAGGGCCAGCTGTGATGGTAATTAATATTTATCAATATTAATGGTGAAAATTGGTATTATAAAATTAATTAAAGGAGAAACAAGGCATCAAACCCATGAAATTTTGTCAGCTCATTTCATATCTTAATACAAAAAAGGATTACCAGCACCTGAATTAGTACTTGAATGTTCAGCTCATGTGCTTTAATTGGATTATTTCTCTTCATAACTTAAATGCATATCAAATCAAATTCTTTAACCAACTTGAAAAAAAGGAAAACATATGTATGCACTTGGTTCAAGTCATTATTTTACAAGGTATTGTTCTGTTTCAGTCCTTGAAGATGATAAGATACCATATAAACAGCCCAATCTCTTGGTTACAGATTTACTGGTGTTATCTGTTACAGTAGTCAATGCATGTGTCTATTACATCTCTGGATATATTCTGTCTAACTTTAAACAGTTCACTGATCTGGACTAAATGTCATATTTTTGTTATTGGATTATTGCAATTTGGATTATTCTGTCCCTTTGATAACAAATAACTGATTATAACTATAGATAAACCGTGGCACAAGAGATTTGATGCCTCTTATTGTATGAAAGTACTAATTTCTCTATCTCTAACATGTTAACGAAAACATAAACATTGTTAATATTCCATGTATATTCTTTGTTCTCAGCTAGGCAGGCCTATATTGCATGGTCTGTATTATTGAGGTGTATACTTTAAATGAACTTATCATTTTTTAAGTTAATATATGATAAATCGACATGATGAACATATGGTGAATTGTGTTATGGTTGCGTTATAATAGCTGTATATATCATTATATGTATATATCCAAAAAAAAAGGGACTATGATAAACTGACATGATGAAAGTATGTTTTTTTTGCATTTACCTCATATGTACCTAATTATTTTCATTAAAAAAATTACGCATTCCACACACGAAGCTGTGAAATAACCTAAACCACGTTCAATTATTTTCGATCAGCTGTCAAGTGATCGCAAAGTGTAGGCTATGAATTAATTAAGTGACTGGGCTGTAAAATCACTTAATTATTTATTTACAGTTTCAGAGGTTCGTTTCCTTCGATATCATGTGTGCACAATTAAAGTGTTAATTAATAAAAGAGTATGTGATGTAACATATAGTACTAGTATTGGCAATTCATTTCAACCATGTGCACACATGTATACGATCACATGTGGATAACCAGAGAGCTTTTGTTTATCTGAGAAATACCTCCTGTCGTTGGAGGCGCCACTGGTTCAAAATTCAACATAGTGCGGCAAGAGTAACGCCTCTCTATATTTAAGCTCTCTGGTCTGACTGTGTTATATCCGATTTCGTGTTATACTTATCCGCGTTATAACTGGGACACAAACACACACACACACACACACACACACACACACACACACACACACACACACACACACACACTATATATATATATATATATATATATATATGTGTGTGTGTGTGTGTGTGTGTTTTAGCTGTGTATAATAAGACACAGACACAGAAAATCTCGAACCGTGAATTCAAACGACTTTTCTTGCTGAGACATGTGTAATGTCTCACCAGTCCCTAAGCCGCCAAGCAACATCAAAATGCGAATCACCTACAGCCGTGGAGTTTGGGAGTAGAACACCCAAGTCATATCACACACATACACACACACGCACTATATATATATATATATATATATATATGTGCGTGTGTGCGTGTGTGTGTGTGTGTGTGTGTATGAAGTGCTGTTTAAATGTTAGCCATGAGAGCGTGTTTTTTTATTGCATTACATAGCAAAAAAGTATGAGTCTTAGAAAGATGGCTACAGCTTGGGTAAAAAGCTTAATGCTTGGGTGAGTATCCTGTCCTTTTCAACGTGACTCCTCACAACTCCAAATTATCTTTATACGAGATCATAAACCATGATGTCTTTGTTATGTATAGGAAATATACACAGAGTATCGTGATTTTTTTGACAAACATTTATTTGGAAAGGCTACATGAAGAGGCACAAATACTCAAATTTTAGACATAATGATATATATATATATATATATATATATATGTGTGTGTGTGTGTGTGTGTGTGTGTGTGTGTGCTTCTCTATCACTATCTCTCTCTCTCTCCCTTTCTCTCTCTCTCTCTTTGTATGTATGTATGTATGTATGTATGTGTAGGAGATAGCATATATATATATATATAGATTAATCTATTGTGATCATAGTCTTGTAACACTACCAAGTTCTTTGCTATCAAAATTCCAGCCACGAGATTCACTGTTGCTGGGTTTCATCTCGTTCTTCTCGGTCTGGTGGTTTTGTTTGTCTTCGGGGCGTAACTGATGCGGCTTCAGACCCTCCGGTCTTATGATAGAGCGCCATCCCTAAAACAGTAGTCATGGCAACTAATTAGTCAACAATAAATCTTAACAGCTACATGAATGTAAATGTTGTTGTTTTACAGTGACATTTGTGCACATGGTATGTTAAATGGAACGAACGACCTGCAAAGGTAATTAAGCGAAATGAAAGATGAAACACCTTTCTGACACATAGTCCAGTCGGGATTTGAACCCAGCTGCCATAGAACTGTATCAAGATGATGATGATGATGATTGATGTTTTACGGCCACTTTTGTGCACAAGGTAGGCTAAATGGGCCGAGCGACCTTCAAAGGTAATGAAGCGAAGTCAAAGATGAAACAACCTTCAGATATGCCCACGCCGAGATTCGAACACCGGTGGTAGTGATCTGTGGTCCGACACGCTACCGCTAGACCACGGAGGCGTCTCATAGAACTGTATGAAACAGCACTACCACCAACTTGGCCATGTGGATGTCTCTAACATGCAGCTACACGAAATTAGCGATCTAGACACAAATGGCGACGTTACGAATTTTGATCAACCAAACTTCCGATTTTCGAATTACAACAATGTCTCTCGAATACCAGTTTTACAAAATGATGGCGATGTACGGCTCTGGGTCGGTTATCCGAATTTTTGATTCGCCAAACTTTCGGTTTACTCAGTTGGAAGCTTGTCTCTGGGATAACCCAATTATTTTCGGGTTAACCGAATTCAATGGTTGGCTTCGCCCGACTGACTCACACTTGATCAACTCTCGACAGTGCACACCCTGTTTCATAGATGACCGTCATAATGTAACCAGCATCCGCGATATGTTTCATCCATCAGTAAAGGCTTTGGCCTGACCATCTGGTATCCTTAGACGGTATCCTGTCGGCTGTACGTCTCAGGTAAGACCGCCGAAGAGGCAAAACAGAGTACTTATTCGTGGACTAGGTAAACGCAGGTAATAGGGGGGGGGGGAGATAAGGCGTGAGGGTCGGTGAATGAGTGAGCTTAATCCTACCACTGGCTTACAGCTCGGATATATGGCGGATATATAGACTGGTGGAGGAGACTCTCTTTCTCTCTCTCTCTCTCTCTCTCTCTGTCTGTCTCTCTCTCTCTCTCTCTCTCTCTCTCTCTCGTGTGTGTGTGTGTGTGTGTGTATGGTAAAACATCTCGTGATGTATATATAACATGGACTCGAACTCTGACTTCGAAGTCGTAGCGTCATCGGAAAGCTCACAATATAGAGTAATCACCCCTCCGTTATTAATACTTACTTTGCGATCAATAAACACATATCGTATTATCTTGTACACGGCTATGATTGGTATAAATATACCAGATGCCGCCGCTATGGCCCAGCCGATCCCTATTGCCCATTTCGGATAGTTGTACACTCCCGTCACCGGACTAATATAGGTCAACTCCGAGTAGTCGATGATACTCATCACAAACACGGTCTGTGGAGGGTGCGGGTGAGGAGACGGATGAAATAAGACAACGGTAGAAACTATGATAAAAACTCTTTTCGGGACACGGCCATTGCTATATTTAAGTTAATTTAGAGGTGGAAATTATGTGAATGAGGTATGTAACATTGTTAATATACAAATGTACTTGTTTCCCTAATTCACGAATATCTCTCTCTCTCTCTCTCTCTCTCTCTCTATCTATCTATCTATCTATTATCTATCTATCTATCTATCTATATCTGTGTTCTTTATGTATGTATTTTTAATTATTTTATTTATAATTTAGTAGTGAAATGTCATCAATATAACTATTATGTGCTTCAAATATTCTTCCTTTTTAAATAAGTTTCATTTATGTGTTTTAAGTTTATGACCTTTGGTAGCAGTTAAAAGATAAAAAACTGCTCTATTATTATTATTATTATTACTATTATCATCATCATCATCTTCGTCTTTATCATCATTATCATTCACATTGTTACTGTCTGTTGACGGACTTACGATGGAGAACACCGGAGCAGTGAACACCCACGCTATCTTCATATAAGGACTGATCCGGAATCCATACATCATCTCCATATTTTGGTAGAAACGCTCGACGCCTAGATCAGGTGAGAAAAGATGGACCATCTCTTATCCCCAGTCATTGAAGTAAAGGTTATTATTACTTTACAATTGTAATTTTCATTTGAAGAAGAAATGATCCGGATCTATTCAATATTTACACATATCCAGGATCAATTCAATATTTACCATATATCCAGGCGATGGCAGCGCATTCGAAGAATGCAATAAACAAGATAATCTTACTGCCGGAGTAGTAATCAAACAATTGGAACACGTACATACCACCCTGTGATATAAGAAACACGAATATACCACCCCGTAATATTAGAAACACATATCACCATATAATATGAGAAAAACGTACATACAACCTTTAATGGAAGAGAAACATGAATATACCACCACGGAGCACGAGAAACACTTACACACCACCATGTATTATGATATATATATTAGTATATAACTTACGTTTGTAACCATGGACAAGCCGACCAAAAACTGTACAAAACATATTACGACGACGAAGATGTTTTTGTTTCTCTTAACTTTCAAAATTGAAAATGTGTCAACAAAAGATGTAACTAAACCTTCAACGCCAACAAACTGTAGGGATATAGAGATATAAACAAGTTAATTGTTTGACACACACACACACACACACACACACATATATATATAACACACACACTCTCTCTCTCTCTCTCTGTGTGTGTGCGTGCATTCACATGTCCTTTTAGCAGTTTGGGTAGTTAAATGATAGCATAGTTCAAACAGTACGGAAGCTATGACGCGCTATTACGGTCTGCTTCAGCGCAGATGTCAGTCTTTTAATAGTAATTAAGATAAACAGTTTTAATAGTAATCGCTTCGTGACGCCTGCCCGTTGTAAAAACTGATCTTTGAAGACAGTGACAATTGGGTTAAATAGTTTATATAGTATTTTTTTAAAAAAATAAAAAATAAAAAAGGGACTGGTGAGACATTACACATGTCTCAGCAAGAAAAGTCGCCACTCTGGATTCAGTCCCCTGAAGAAACGTCCAGAGTTTGAATTCACGGTTCGAGATTATCTGTGCTTGTGCCTTATTATACACAGCTAAAAACAACACACACACACACACACACACACACACACACACACACACACACACACACACACATATATATATATACACACACACTCTCTCTCTCTCTCTCTCTCTGTGTGTGCGTGCATTCACATGTCCTTTTAGCAGTTTGGGTAGTTAAATAATGGGACAGAAAAAATTGTTATTACTGCATTATATTTGTTGTTTATCATTGGAACGTTTAGTACAGAGATTCTTGATATTGATATTTGATATAATATAGAAATATGTCTTGTGGATATTTCTTATATTAGAGAATGTTTTCTACTAATCAACTCATTTCAGTTCAGAGCAATTCTTTGGCCATATCCTTCAGATGAAATCAGCGACCGACTGACTGACCGACTGACCGACTGACTGACTCATTGACTCACTCACTGACTGACTGACTGACTGACTGACTGACTGACTGATGATGACTGACTGACTGACTGACTGACTGACTGACTCACTCACTCACTCACTCACTCACTCACTCACTCATCCATCCATGTGGTCAGTAGTGGGCGCTATTTATTAAAAATATCAGTACTTCTTACTTTAGTCGTCTATTGCCAGAAAATTGTTTCGTGGACTGACCTAGTATTTACGACACTGCAATTAGTTGCCACTTTACGGCAGATGTGACAAGGTTTGGTTAGAACAAAAGGGTACTCCTTGTTGCAATTTTCGGGGCGAGAGTACAAAATAGGCCGAGCGAAAACAGGTAAATATCGGACGCCGGCGAACAGCATACACGTTTGTAATCAACATTTTCTCAGGACACACTGACACCGACAATAAATTGCAAGTCAACGTTTGGGGCATTACTACTATTTCGTGTTGACGCCAGGTCGATTCGGTCTGTGTAGCTCGAGACACGAACGAGAATAAACCTGTTCCCGACTAGGTACCCGTTTGATTGTGTTAACCACAGGTGATATATGGGGAAGTGACTACCCAATAATGATGGTACCTACTTTTGGTGATACCTGCATATGGTGTTGCCCATTTATGGTGATACCCAATTGTCGTTATAACAGACTCTTTCCAGAATCTCTGACGTTATGTTATATATTAAATGACGTCACTGTGAGTGTATTCACTGAATGTCACTTGCTTACAGCCAGGAATTAAATTCAGAAATAACACGACATGCACCAGTCGATAGACTGCGAAAAGAAAGTAACAGATCAAACAAAACAAATGATAAAGACGTGCGGCTTTCAGCGTTTGTCGACACACACACACACACACACACGTATGTGGTCTGGCGAAACGACCTATTAATTCATACAATGCTGCTTGATGGATTTATACTCCTGGAGTCGTTTGTTACTCCGGCAGGCATCTCCATGGGTATTAAGCTGCGGACAGAGTTTTTTTCCCATATTATGAGTAATTAGATTACACTGATATAGGAAATTTGTTAAATGTATAGCTATTATAATCCCGACGTGTCATTCGCAGTATCGGAGATCTGCCTGAAATCCGCTGTTCTCGACCATGGTCAAATAGATCAAGTGGATAGGCGCTTTAATTTAGATCCCACCACACCTAACTGCATATACTTAGGGACGCTAAATTAAGCATGAATGAGCGTTCCCTTAGTGATGAACTGAAACGTATGAGGGTTAGCTGTTAGGTTCGAGTAAATCATAGTATTTACTCAGGTTTGAGACGATATTTCGTTCTAGTCCAGTAATAATCCATTGTGCGGTATTGCTACTTTGTTTTTATTTTAGTTTAATCGCTTTAGTGAGTCCATACTGTGTTAGTGTACATTCTCTTTGTTATGAACAAACTGTAATGTTTGTTAACACGCTGAGGCTATATATAGGGCTTGAATTTTCACTTAAGTTAGAGAAGAACTTCGACGCCAGACCAGTCGGACGTGTATGATACATGGTTCATATAGGTAGGATTTATTCAGTTATTCGAACCCAGAATAAAGCTGAGGTCAGCATCTGAGGTGTCGAAATGTTTTATATACAGGTTTCTTTTGGACCACAGAAAATTACTGTTGAATGTAAACTGTGTTGTCAAAATAGATTATGATATGTATGTAGCAAGTCACCATTGAACCACACGCACGTGTTGTTTGTTGCGAGCTGTGGTATCAAATGGTATGTTTTTTACGTGCTTCCGCTTTTTGTACGTAGCCTGCATGTAGCCGCTTTCCTGTGGGCGTGACATATTTGTCGCGTACGAAAAGCGAATTAGCTGATTCCCACAGACTGATGAGTAGACCAGACACATGCTTAGGTATACGCACACATCTATCAATATGTGGAGGTATGGAACATTTTATTTTTAAATTAATGTAGGTATAGTTGTAGTTGTATTTAGATTTATGGATGTAGGTCTCGAAGGATGTTTAGATATGTTGATGCTCTGTGCCTGTTGCCTCTTTATATGTACCCTAAAACACGCACGCACACACGCACACACGCACGCACGCATAAAATTGTCCAATTGGCATAAAGCCGACCCTGCTCTATCATTATACAAGAAATGGCGAATGCTTTTCACTCCGATTAGTAAGTGTTAGTTATTGCTGTTAAAACTTGTAAATAGATAGTTTATACCTGTATTAGCCGCCTATCTTTAAACTGTATACCTGTATTGATGATGATGATGAGGATGTTGTTTATTGCTATCAATATGTTACTGAGATGATGATACCTGACTGTCCAGCCCAAGTAAGATGATCATGAGGAAGAAGAACACAGACCATAGAGGCGCCACCGGCATTAAGGCCACAACTTTGGGATAGGCGATGAATGCTAGACCAGGACCTGAAAATATAGATGAAATTATAGTTATAATAGTTATATCATTACATTCTAAGTGAATACAAAAATAGAGACTGAAGGCGAAATCGGAGCCTCAGAAAAAGAACCATCATTTACTCAGGTGTATTCATGTTGTCCATGTCTTTTCGTCTTCGAGAGGATTTCTTTTAACTGATAAACTGAATATATAACCACAAATTTGTATTTGTTGACATTTACATATTTCTACATATCGGTTTATAACTCTATAACCCATCTAGACTTATACCATCGTAGTTGATTATGATATTACACGGTACAGAGCCTTTGATTAGACCACACGTTAGTATCAGAGCGCTTTGTTCCGATCCCGAAGAACAGTACCCGGATCAACACCTACCACCAGCGGCCACTTCTTCCACACTGACTCCCTGTAAGTAGGCCATGTGACCCAGGGTGGAGAAGATGACGAATCCGGCGAAGAAACTCGTACCGCTGTTTGTACACGCGAAGATGATGCAGTCACTGAAATGAACAGTGGATAATACATCTCTGGATTGAGGTCGGGTGGGATTGGTCTTAAGATTGGTCATCAGGTCTGTGTCTTAAATTATACTGATTATAGAGGGGGAGGATTTTGTAACAAGTCGAGTGGTAAGTTTAGGGGCTACTCAATGAATGAATGAATGCGTATGAAAGTGAGTTAGTTTGTAAGCGCCTTAGTGAGTAAGGAGGTGAGTAAGAGAGACGAAGCGAGGGCGCGAAAGAGTGAATCAATGAATGAGAGAAAGAAAGCGAGCGTGTAATTGAGCGAATGAGTTAGTTAATGATTGGATATTTTGTTTATAACCACATAGGGAATAGGGAAATACCATGACTAGGCCGAAACTTGTTATTAAAGGACGAAACATCCCATAGATACAACATTATTAGGATTCGAGTCCACCATCCGAATGATTGCAGTACAACACACCACCAGCTGAACCACTAGAGCCCCCTGGTACCACATTGAATGTCAAATTGTACAAACATGACAAGGTTACACCAATCTCGATATACATTAATACTGTAAATATATAGACGTCTAAGGAGTAATCTATCTCTTACCGATAAGAGTTGTGATTCCATTTGTTGTAGGAGCCCAGGGCAGTTAATACGCCCAATGAGATGGCATATGAAAAGAATATCTGTGAACCTGCGTCTACCCACACCTTGAAAAGTCAGGTTTATTGTTGTTTACATTACAATACATCAGTACATGTTTCTCTTCATATGTCGATTGTATGTGAAATGTATGTTCGTCTATATAATTAAAGACGAACTTATCTCGTGTATGTGTGTGTGCGTGCGTGCACAGACACCATAAATTGGTTCATAGTCAGGCTCATTGAAAGCTTACCGTTAATTCTGCAAGTTTGGAGAAATCTGGCACCAAATAGTAAAGTATTCCTTGCATCGAGCCCTTCAAAATAGCTCCTCGAATGAGTAGAATCAACATAAAAAGGTAGGGACTCGTGGCTGTCACATACATTACCTATTAGGAAACAACAAACCATTGCGTCATTTTAATTAAGCTTATGTGCTAGAACGAACAACGAATTAGAAGAATGAACGAGCGAACGAACGAACGAACAAAAAATGTACCCACTCTAAATGAACCACTTTACCTTTCCCGATGATTTGATGCCTTTAAAAATACACAAGAAAACAACAACCCAAGCACAGAGGAGAGTCAGAGCCAAATCCCATTTCAGCGATCCTGGTTCATCCACGGCACCAGATATATTGAGTACCTTACGTCTGAAGAAAACGAAAACACCGTATAGATAGTATGTTGTGTGTTGTAGCTAGTAATCACGCCACAGAGACAACACACTATTGAAGAAAAAAGAACAACAACAAAATGAAATTGGATTTTCGCGATTTAAAGGAATGGTCCAGTTTTATTTCTAATCTTCAGAACAAATAAAAATCAGTTCACATATTAAAAAATCCAATTGAAAGCGTTGGTGATTTACTAAAACTGTTCTAGACTCCGCCATGTTTGAAACCAGACACAAACTGGATACTTCTGATGTCACTGTACACAAGCTGTTTGATAGGCCGTGAGTACGATCCGGTTAGAAGAATGTAAAGTAAGGTCGGCTAAGGATTACTGGGGAACAAAAACGAATTTACGAATATGACGATATAATTTAGCCCGAGGATCATTAAATGTTCCCCAAATGGCGAAAGAAAATTAAATGCGATATTCCCAAATGGAGACCGTTTTGTATTCCTGTAACACGGGAGCGTCTACAGACCCGTGAAATGTATGTTAATGAACCGATAACTGGGTCATTTACCAGTATTTACTAGGCTGGGTTACGGGATTAGGCTAAACTAGAGCAACTATGACGGCTACTTGATCATTGTGCTCGTTGACGTCAGATCACGTGACTTTTCTTCTTCCCGCCATACTGTAATTTGGACAATTCCGTTATATCTATTACGTCACGTCATGTATATGTTTTCTTGGAAACAAGTAATAGTTGTATTGTATATAGACTACTATGAAACTATTGCTTTTCCTCTGTGATCACAGTGAAGTGGAACTTGTGATCATATTAATATATATTATTGGTTTTCAAGGCTTTTTCTCAGTCAAAGGCAAAGTAGCTATGATAAATGGATAATATGAAACCATTTATGAGTGGATGCTTTGTTCAGATCTCATCTTTCTGATGAAAGGCCCGACTCTCCGGCAAATGTCATCCTTTGATTGTTTATACTATAGCTGATATACTGATATTGCTGCAACTCATGGCGCTTATTAAACATTTTTATTCGGAGAATTTAACTACGACATACACGGCTGGAAAGTTCGAGCGTTTGATGTTTCCATTTTTCTTCTAAGTACCCCAGTAGCTCATATGGTACTAGAGTACCACAAACGCATCCCACCTTCAAATACCACGACGCGGAACTGTCAGTTCCATACTTAATTTCTTGATGGTACGTATCATGCTCGTGTTATTCAATATAAACTCACTACCTTTGACTTGATCAATATCATCTCTTGGAGACGACTAGCCACTATATCCACTGGCAGTACGGGGTTACCCCTGTGTGCATTATTAATACTGGGTTAGATGTCTTGTACAGTAGTTCCAGTAAGTACATTTTACTTTTTTTTTAAACACCCACACACACGCGCGCGCATGCACACACACACACACCCACACACCCACACACATACACACACACACATATAAATAAAATTGCCTTACTCCCAGAACTCTGTCGTCGGATCAACCTTAACGGCTGTGTTGTTGTCCGTGCCATTGTACAAGTTAAAGATCTGAGTACAATTTTCGGTGTTCCAATAATTGTCACAGGAGTCCCATGGTAGATGGTTGGTTAGTGATGCAAACATGTAGTAGAAGGCCCAACACAAGATCACGTTGTAGTAACAGTTGACGAAGAAGATTATAACCGTCGACGCCCAGCCGATACCTAACGGAAAGGCGAGTTAATCTGCATGCACGTTGTACGCAGGGCACGCACGTACGCACGCACCCACACACCAACACACGCACACGACACACATGCATTTACACTGAGTTACTATTCTCCGTTACCTAGCCCCTTTTCAGAAATCATTCGACCAAGTTGACATGGAACAAAACCGACCTTCGAGGATTTGCCGGAAACTCGCGTGAATTTTGCTGAGGAACAAAACAATTTTATATTAACAATAACAATTTGTCGTCTCTCACCTTGCAGTACTGGACATATCTTCCAAGCCTTATGCCCACCGATGGACATAAATTGACCAACGGCCACTTCCAGAAAGAACAAAGGTATGCCGCCGATGATGACACAAATCAGATATGGAATGAGGAAGGCACCTGATGAATACAATGTCATGTCATTATTATATCGTAGTGACTGTTTGGATCGGTTAGTCTCGAGGATGCTCGTACCTGAAACATACAGCCGGGGGTGACTGATTAGGGAAAGATCCTACAAATACAGGTGTGAACTTGATTCGAACCCACAACCTGAAGCCACAATCGGCGTAATGTTCTAACCACTGGGTTATCGAAACGCCCTGTCACGTGATTATATCTGGGGCATTACTCCAGACGTAATGATACATAATTAGATACAAGGCTATCTTCTTACTTGTACACATAGTGGGTAGAACAATGTACACATAGTGGGTAGAACATTGTACACATAGTGGCTAGAACATTGTACACATAGTGATTAGAAGATGGTACACATAGTGGCTAGAACAATGTACACATAGTGGCTAGAACATTGCACAGGTGATGAATTCGAATCTGACTAAGATCTGTTTTTGTGGCATGTTTCATTGGAAAGTCACCCATCTGCCATATGACCAAGGTGTGAGCAGCCCTGAGCATAAATAAACCGCCTGACTGACTGACTGACTGACTCACTCACTCACTCTAACTTTCCATTAACTTCTTCATGATGCTTGATGTTTTAAGGCCACTTGTGTGCACACAGTAGGTTAAATGGGCCGAGCGACGTCCATAGGTAAAGAAGCGAAGTCAAAGATGAAACACCCTTCAGATATGCCCACGCCGAGATTCGAACTCAGGTGGTAGTGGTATGTGATCCAACGCGTTACCAGTTACATCATGGAGGCGACCTCACTAACTTCTCCACTAAAAATGGTTGCATTTTGATCCCGATTTACATATTCAGTTGCTGTACTATGATGTCGTTGAGTAGAGTAATGAATATGCAAATCGACGGAGCGTGCCTTTTAATCGGTTTAAATTGTGACCAACTTCACATCAACATAGACACATGATCAGCTACGTTTGATCTGATTCTATCTAGCCCATTAACGGGGTTTTTACTAGTAACCATATACTAGTGGCGAAAACATTTTTATTGAGCGTACAGTTACATCACGGTTTGAAGAATAATTACCTTGTTTTCTTCTAAATTATGAAATTATACTAATTGCACCATTCTCCCCCCCCCACTTCTATTCTGGATGCTGATTTTGGTATTGTCTGAGTATATTTGTTCAGAATTAATTAATTCACCTATTGGCTTCTATTTTATAATTGCAAATAAAAATCGGTAGAAAATTGGCCTTAACCTCATTGCCGCGACCCATTTAAATAGATCCGTCGTTTGTCGTACGAAACTAATGCACTTGACAATAACAACAACAACAACAATAAAAAGCAAAACTAAACAACAACAAAAATAACATGAACAGTAACAACGACACCGACAAACTTAATTCTTTTATAGTAATAATGCTCTATGTTCATTAAGGTATAAGAACACATTTATTACCATACACAGTACACTCACCTCCACCGTTTTTGTAACACAGATAAGGAAATCTCCACACGTTTCCTAACCCGACCGAAAATCCTATGCAGGCGAGAAGAAAGTCGATTTTCCTGCTCCACTTCTCCCTTTCCGGTTCTTTCCCGTCCACATTCTCGTCCATGTTTATCCCGTCCAAATTATTAACGACGTCGCAGCGTATTCAGGGATTACGGCATAGAGACTCCGAAGCTTCTGTAACCCAGATATCTGTTGAACATCCGACTCGGTGGACCGCTGAATATGTGACGGGGTTTGGTCGAATTCGTCAAACCCTGGTCAATATAGAGCTCGATAAAGTATGTGACTTGTTGATGCTAATTACATACCCAAACAACTTTCTCATCGTAGTCTGTTTATCTACACACCGCGGTCTCTCTCTCTCTCTCTCTCTCTCTTTGTGTGTGTGTGTGTGTGTGTGTGATGTTTGAGAAAGCTAGCCCATCTACGGTGTAGTAAAACAGTTTGCGCTTAGCGCGACACATTTGTTATATCATAAAATACGATTTTACTATGTTGACCAATTTGAAAACGAAGTTCACCAGCCTACATGTTTCTCGTTTATTCTCTCTCTCCCCCCGCCCCCTATCTCTGTGTGTGTATGTGTGTGTGTGTGTGGTGGGTTTGCCCTATGTGGCGTGAACCGAAGACCTACACCTGGAAATAGACCTACAGAACGAATACATATCAAATACGTCCTCACTTCAATCAAGGACGTCCTCAGTTGGTATTAACTAGCAGTCTGTGTGCCGGTCCATAAGTATTTGTCTATCTTGTGACAATTACCTGAAAATAAACTCGTCCTTGACTTGATGTCCCTCTTTTAAGTCGTGTGTGTTATTAGGCTAACATAAATTATGTGTGTATTTGACGTGTTTCGGTACATAATAAACACATCAACCAAATTCTACGACTACATATTTGATATTGTATAGCTAAGCTTTGTTATTTTATCATCATAGCTGTTCACCCTGAAACAATAATTGTTATATTGTATCAGGCGCTAGCACACTTCATATTGCCATATGTAATGTAAACTCTGTATAGTGTGATTGTTTCCATCGGTGAGTTGTTCCATGTGTTTTGTAAGCATACATGACATTATTACGTGTGTGTGTGTGTGTGTACAAACTGTACATGGTCTGTATCAGTAAGTCAATGTGTGTGTGTGTATGTGTGTGTGTGTGTGTGTATGTGTGTGTGTGTGTGGACATTAACCATATTGCACGATGCGTACAGAGTCATTTATAAACATGTAACGTATGTGACAATGATTCCTCGTTTTGGCTCTATCCCAATTTTTCCGTTTTGAATCAATATCCATCCCATTTCCCAAGTTCTGATCGTAAGACCATCCTCCTCCCCATCACACTGAAATCATTAAGACATCAGTTTTTAGATTGATGATTCTTAAGAGTCATTTGTGTTCTGCTGCACGATCAATAAAACGTCATATTTTAAAACCTGTTTGGGGTACATTTTAGCAAAATCCGGTTGGATTGGATCCCATTTTCTGATCCTATTGGATAGTATTTTCCTCAAATTCCGATCTCTGGTCGACATTTCCAGGACTAGTGTCACTGAACTTTGGAGGTGTGCCAATTGAAGAGAAACCATCATTTTACAGTGTTGTTATTTTGCAGCACACAAAGTCCTGTGATGTTAGGGAGTTTTGGGCTATATGACACGATGTCACTAGCACCTAGAGATAAGGTAATAACCGAATTACTGAATTACTATACTATGTTTCATATAACAGAATCAATAGGTTGATCACTGACGATTATATATTGGAAAGTAGACATCGAAGTTACAATCTAAACTTATCCAGTTGATCTGAGCTAGAACTATTTGTAACTATCAGTTTTACTGAATTAGTTGCAGGAATTCATCATCAATAACACCAACAATAAGGACAACACAACACAACAACAACAACAACCACAACAATACAAACACAGAAACAAATAATATAAACAAACAAACACATTCCTAGTCAGTTCAGGAATAATATATCATTCAAGAACACGTGGGAGAGTTCCCTCCCCCCATTAAATATGGTCTTTACAGTAACACACTATTTGACTATCACTTATAATTACATTTATTGATTTAGATGAACGCCGAGGTATATATTTTATATGTTTTCCTTACATATGATATCCTACAAGTGAGTCTAATGTATGTTTAAGTCTCCCCAGAGTATCAAACTATAAAGATGTAAACACATTACGGTCACGCGTGGATGGACTCGTGATAAAAGTGTCGAATTTCGGGAATTTGAGTATTTGTTTTTGTTTACGAACTTGTGAATAACCTAAATAATCATTTACCAGTCAAAACAATAAAGTAGTGGCTATTCAGAAGAGCTTAATATATTACACAACATAGTCATAGGTGGATTTGGGTGAGTGTTCAAGAATCCGGACTCATCTTTTTAAACCACCCACCCCTTCTGTTGTAAACCTTTTTAAAAAAACGTCACCTTCTTTTATATATAAACATCAAATTTAGCAAGCTCGATTAAATGGACCCGTCCAATTTCATGCTAATTGATATATTCAGGTCTATTAGTAAAAGCGAGCACAAACGTACGCACGCAAGCACGCACGCAGGTACGCACACACAACGTGCGCTTCATGAAAGGGTAACAGAAAACTTTAAGTAAAATTTAACTGATAATTTGTTGTTGTCTTTGTAATATGAGATATATATCTCCACAGTGTTCGGGGTTATAAAGCAACTTTTATGCTTGCAGCCACCGCCAGGAGTCTCGGAAATGATATTAACTATTACTCACTCAACAGATCATCAATCCGCCGTGAATGCCATAAGCTTCGTCAGGATATTTCCCAGCAGCTAAACAGCAAGTTTAACCCAAATACCCCACTGACTGTCCATTGGGATGGGAAACTTTTGAAAGATCTCACTGGAAAAGAATTAGTAGATCGTTTACCTGTTATCGTGTCTGGATTGGAAACAAACCAACTACTTGGTGTACCAATTTTGATCTCCGGCACTGGTGAGGCCCAAGCTACAGTCGTCAATTAGTTATTAGAGGACTGGGGGGTACAACATCTGATCAGAGCACTATGTTTTGACACAACTTCCACCAACACAGGTTGCATCAATGGCGCATGTCCATTACTAGGAGCAAAATTGGGCCGTAATCTGCTATACTTGGCTTGTCAGCATCATATACTAGAACTCGTTCTTGCCTGTGTATTCACTACATGTATGGGGGCGACCTCTGGTCCTGATGTTCAAATCTTGAAGCGATTCCAGAAGCACTGGGAATACATTGACCGATCAAACTTCAAACCAGCAGTAGTTGCTGATGACACACTAAACTCAATTGCAGATGTCAAAGATGAAGCAATTGGCTTTGCTCTGAAGCAGCTTCAAACATTTTAGCCTCGAGATAACTACAGAGAACTCTTAGAACTTGTAATCATATTTCTGGGTGTTACTTCTCAACGTGGCATACATTTCATGGCACCAGGAGCAATACACCATGCTCGCTGGATGGCAAAAGCATTGTATGTTCTAAAAATATATATGTTTCGTGACCAATTCCATCTCACTGCCTATGAAAACAGAGGCATACATGATGTATGTGTGTTCATCGTCAGACTATATGTAAAGGCTTGGTTCACCGCTGCTGATGTCATATCTGCACCTCGTAATGACCTGGACCTCAGAATCTGAAAGCATATGAAGACATTAATTCAGCAATATCCAAGGCTGCTGTAACTAAATTCTCAGGACACCTTTGGTACGTGAGTGAGGAGTTAGTAGCGTTGGCTCTTTTCGATTCTGTCATATCAGCAGACACAAAGCGAGCCATGACACGAAATCAAGTCGAAGGAACCGAAAATCCACCAAAACGCATCAAAATTGTAACCAACTCAATCAAGGATATGTCTTTAACCAATTTTGTGACCACAAACACCATGAACTTCTGCCGATGTCTTGACATAACAACATATTTCCTGATGCGTGGAATTGCAGAGATGACTACAAGAGAGCACTTGAAAGCACGCGGAGCTTGAAAGTCGTTAACGACACAGCCGAGAGGGGTGTGGCTCTCATCGAGGAATACAACTCCTTGTTAACAAATGATGAAGAGCAAAAGCAGTACCTACTCTAAGTAGTTCAGGACCACAGAGACCGCTTCCCCAATGCCTAACAATCACTAAGTCTCATACTATGGGTCTTTCTTCACAAGAATGTCTAGTTTTCTCAGTATTTATATACGGTATTCACTTGAACAATACGGATGTTGTAGTGCTTCAGCAGGTGAAATTATTAAACGGTATAATATTAAATATCATTGTTATGCGATGATACAGAAGTGTACATGCCTTAGAAGTCATGTGATAAATGGGATGATATTTCATCTTCAATTGAAGCTTGTATTGCAGACATAAGTACTTGGATGAACAGCAACATGCTGAAATTGAATAAGGACAAGACATAATTCATTGTTTTCTCATCCAAGCAATATGTAAAGAAAACTGAGAATCTTCGCATTGAGGTAGGATCCAGTTATATAAATTCTTCCATGTCTGTAAGAAATCTGGGGCTTATATTAGATAATACCCTAGGAATGGAGAAGCAGGTGAAATCTATATGTAAGGCCTGTTATTATCAAATAAGAAATATAGGACTTATTCGTAAGTATATAAATGATGAGACATGCAAGACTTTAGTTCAAGCCCTTATTATTTCTCAACTGGACTATGGCAATGCATTGTTATATAATATCACCCTCTCTGTGACCAACCATCTACAGCGAGTGTAGAACTGTGCTGCACGTCTGGTGACACGCACTCCCACAAAAGGGAACATATAACACAAGTTTTGTTCCAGCTGCACTGGCTTACTGTACGTTTCAGATCATTGTACAAGATCCTGTTTCTTACGTTCGAGTTGCCAAATCACATAAAACTCGCAGCAAGTAGAGACATATTTTGTAAGGTTCTTAAAACCCATTTATTTAAATTGGCATATTTATAATATTAAACCAGTTTATTATGTATGAAATGTATTTGATCTTTATGAGCTCAGAATATCTTTTAATTGTGTCTTAAGTGTTAAGCGCCTGGGAGCAATTTCGGTTGAATAAGGCTTTTTATTATTTATTATCTAAGCATTATCTGATTTTCATTGTTCTTCCACAGAGAAAAAGGGGGAAGGCGTAGCTTCCTTACCCACACCCCCTCAGCACTTTGTGCCGTGCATAATGGCTTCGCCTTTGTTTAGACTCCACCCAAAACATTAATGTAAAAGGTACGAAGAGATGGACTTAACTACAAGTTGATGGTCTGTTGTCTTATCTCCATTAATAACAACATTATTATCTATTACAGATCGTTGCTACACATTTTTTTAAATTGCTGACGTAAGAACTCTTCATGTTTTCATAATAACAACTTTATGGTTCTTCAATAATTTGCGATAACATAATAGTTTTGCCTCGCGTAATAACCTGTTGTAAATATTTATATATATTCTTAATTGATCAGAAATTTCATGGATTTGATTAGAATATTTCTGGCGTAACTTACTTAGCGATGAACATGGATTGACGAATTCTTTGTCGATGTACTGCCCATATCTGATAATCATCTGCCTCAAGAAGAGATCGGATCCACTTAATATTATTTTTGACATTTGAATCTTAATGGTGAATGATGATAATTACTCTCTCTACCCAAGAATACAAATATTTGATAGTGATTCAAAATAATCTTATGTAAGAATGTCAAATTTATCGGCTTTTGTATATATATATATATATATATATATATATATATATATATATATATAAATCGAGGGAAGCAACGAAAAGGGTGGAGAGATGAAGTACAAAAGTCCTGTGGCAATGTGAACTGATGAAAGAAATCGAGACCTTTGGAAGCAACATGCTAAGGCTTTCGTCCTGCAGTGGACTAATCATGTTGTTGATGATGATGATGATGATGATGATGATATATATATATATATATATATATATATATATAAGCTGAACACATTTACATTTAAAGATCTTTAGCATTTTTTAATCAGAATTCATAATTATATCCATATTTTCAGTATTTAGCTTATTTATAAAGATGTCACATTTAGTGATTGAATGTGAATGTTTGTACTTGGTAACCTATATACCTCACCTATCACTATGGTTTTCTTAACATTGCTTACTTCTAGACAAAATACAGATTCTCTGATTATTAATATACTGTAAACCGAATATGTGAACACACAAGCGCGGACTGCTCCAACATATTGCATACAATTTTGTATTATTACGATGTAGTCGGTCAAGTTATTATAATTCATGGATACGCAATAACTTGCAAATACTTCATAAACGGATTCATCTGGTGGATAAATGTCATGAGACTGTGTCATTTAGGCGATATTCTCTGGCCTAGTGACAAACATCGTTGAAGCGTGACTAGCGTCCTCTATTGGTGCTCGATTCAAACATATTGAACCTGTTACAGTGTACACTAACTGGTAAAACCGTTAATTCTAGATTGTTTTTACACTACACAACTAGTGGACGGAACGGATTTGTCTTTGGGGTGTTTACATCTTCAATACACAAGGAAATATGCCAAAATCTAAACAGGAGAAGAAATCAGAAAATATCCCAACTTGGGTGGATGATTTCAAAAAGGAAATGTCCCAAACCATAAAGGAAACGATGAAATCTATGATTGATAAATCAATGAAACTAATCGGAGCTGACATCCAGAAATATTTCAAATGGACTGAAGATGAGATCAAAGTAATAAATACTAAAGCAAAGAATCTAGAAAATGATGCTCAACGTCGTGATTCAAACTTGTAACGAATACAAGAAACGCAACGTAAATCAGATGACCGCATGAATTATTTGGAGTCCAGACAAATAAGGAATAATTTAGTGTTCTCCGGCTTTCCGGAATGTGAGGGAGAAAATGATATCAAAATAAAACTCCCGAGAACTATTTGCAAAAGACATGAACCTCAGTGGCGCAGATGAATAACCCCCAGAGGCAAGCAGGACTTTAAAAGTGCAAGAGACATCGTGGCAAGATTTAATCTCGTATCTGACAAACACCTGGTATTCCGAAGTGCCAAGAAACTCAAGGGAAGAGAACCACTTATGTTAATAAATGAACAGTATCCAGAGGATGTAGCACACAAACGCCGTGTACTCGAGCCTATAGCGAACACTTATAAAGGATGGCCCAACAGTCATGCGACAAGTTTATCATCAAAGGGAAGGCTTATTGCGTGGACACAATTGATCAGATTCCGTTTGATACGCGAACTTCAGCGACCAGGACGATAGGAAACAGATTCCTTTTCTCCGGGGTTCTCTCACCGCTTAGTAACTTTCATCCTCGCAGGTTTTATATTGATATTATTAACTATTCATGCTTCGAGCAATTCTACCAGAGCTCAAACGCACTGTTTGCATGTGATCAGGATGCAGCGTTTGATATTATGATGACAGATGACCCCGCAAGCATGAAGCGAATTGGTGATAAACTCGTTGTTATTGACGCGACGAAGTGGCGAGCTAAATCTGAGGGCGTTATGATGACGGGCCCGAAGGCAAAGTTTGATCAGAATAAACGCGTCCGCGATGCACTGAACAACGCTGGCGATAAGGACATCATGGAATGTAATAGGTATGATACAGTCTGGTCGAGAGGGGTAGCCTTAAATGATCGTCTTACCCTAGATGAAGATGGCGGTAAATGGAAAGGAAAGAACAAACTAGGTAAGATGCTTCAAACAATTAGGGACAATAACTGAATGATGTCTTATTGCTCGAGGTTGTCTTTGCTGATGACCACGACATGCAAATGTCGATATTCAAATGTCAAATTTGTTCTTTAATTAAGTGTCTGACATTATTATTTTCATTAGTCTAATTATCTATCTATGAACAAATAACGTGACTTCTGGCGGTAAATGAGGAATTATTATAACTCATGTAGCAGATCATTTTGGTACATTTTATTTTACTCAAGGAAAACGTAAACAGAAGGAAACCCAACTAGCCAAAATAAGAATATTTTCGAAAAATAATATTGATAAATTCAAAATATTACTGGACCAAACCGATTTTTCTTGTTATTATACAAATTCAATTTCATAACAATACATACAATGAATTTATTAATCTATATTCGTTAGCATTTGAAAAATCATTTCCGCTTCGTCCTTTTATTCAAGCAATATAAAAACTTGTTGAATAAAATAAAGCGTCAAATGAAATCCATGTATTATACAAAACAGTTCGAGGATAATAAAAATAACTCCAAAAAAGTGTTGATCCATACTTAGACAAGCCTTGGGCAAAAGAAGTGACAAATCTGCTTATCCTAAAACATTTGTTATAAATAACTTGCAAGTTTCTGATATTAATGAAATTACAGAAGGTTTTAATAGTTATTTCTCGAAGATTGGCCTGCAAACTAATCATAGCGTACCGCACTCGAACAAGTATTTCACATCATACATGACCAGCACGCAACCGCACACTATTTTTAAATTACAGACCAGTGAGTTTACTTTCAACCTTTTCTAAACTGCTAAATTAATGTTATTTCTTACTAGATATAATATACTCTATAAACGCCAAAATCGTTTTTGACCGAAACATTGTACTGTACATCCCATCTTGCATTTACTGAATTAATGTGGGAATGCCAACTCGAAACCCGAACTAGAATTTACGTTGGCGCTGTGTTATGTGATCTGTCGAAAGCATTTGATGTTATTAATCATGAAATACTTCCGGAAAAATTACATAAATATCGTAAATGTAGAATTGGTAATGGCTGGTTCAAAAGTTATTTGTCTGATAGATCCCAGTTTGTCGAAGTCGATAATACAAAATCCACGAAGCCACCTATCGAGTGTGGGGTTCCATCCTCGGATCTCTCTTGTATCTTATTTACGTCAATGACGTAGGTCACTCGGGGAAGGATAACATCTTGTCATTTGCTGATGACACTACTTTATGTTTACCGGGTTCTGATCTCAAACAATTATGTGATGATACAAATAAACAATCTTTTTGAATGGTTTTGTTCAAATAGATTATCACTGAATGCTAAAAGACTAAATATATTGTTTTACGACTCAAAACACATACGAGGAGATTTGGGTGCTTGGACCATACGCATAAATGGTATCGCTTTGGATCGAATTGGTAATGACTGTATCGAAACATCCACCAAATTTCTAGGAATATATCTTGATGAAAATTTAACCTGGAAATACCATATCACCAAGGTCAATAATCAGGTATCCAGAGCTTTATTTTCAATTAACCAAGTAAAACATATACTGCCTTTTTAAAAACGCTATACTATTCGTTGATTGATTCCCATTTTTCATATGGAATTATTGCTTGGGGAAATGCAAACAGGGCCCTATTGAAATGTTCCGTTATGTTACAAAAACGTGCAATATGTATAATAAACAGGAAATCGTATAACAGTCATACTGATCCCTTATTTAAGTGCTCGAATATGCTTAAAATTCATGAACTATTTGAATACTAAGAACTTCTTTTCATGTTTGATTACTTGCACAAATATTTGCTAATATCATTCGATAAAATGTTTACTAGAAATAATGAACTTCCAAATGTACGTTGCACTCGTCCATCAAATCTATTTGATATTCCGAAAAGTTATTCAGATTTTGGTTACAAACTACCTTTATTTACATTATCTACTTTATGGAATAAATGGGCGAAGTATTTTGATGACGATATGTCAAGGTCGTATGCAAAACAATTTATCAAAAAGTGTATACTTAGGTCATGTTACCTGGACATATACAAGATGTAATGATTGCAACTCTTTATGAATACCTTGTTTGACTGACTAATTTAATTACAACATTAGCGATATTCGGCATTTTGTCCTTCATCAAATGATCAGATGAGAAGTTATAATAATTAATAATAAATAATATATTCTTCAGCATGAACCTTTACCTAAGGTTTACCTCTACCACTCGGCGCATACTTGAATAGTTAACATTTAGCATTATTTTCTATTTCTTTTTGGGGGATGTGCTAAGACAGCCAGCAGGCTACACAGTCCTTCCAATTTACATTAACTGTTGATATTGCGTGTTTCTGTCTATACTGTATTTCTTGTACTTGTTTGATGCTATTATATTGTAATATTAATATAAGTAGACCTTCCTTTAACAACGAAGTCAAAGGAATTATTTACATAAATTGGAACAACAGCGATTTTGTGTGTGTTTCATGTTCCTGTAAACAATTGCGTAGAGCCATTAATGTTGTACATATCGCAATTAGTATCAATAAAGAAGAAGTAACAGAATAGCATAAAGTCATATTTTATGTCTTCTTTTTCGAACTACGCCACAATTAAGTAGAGTTCGATAACACATTTGGCAAACTTCGGATATTAATATGTAGTTGATTAAGTATGTGTAGAATGTGTGGCCGCATCGTGTGTTTATCATATACGGCAAGTCTCCGAAATGTTATCTTTTTGGTTTAATCACACTTCACTTACTTTACCATTACTTATGCCATGATCTACAGTGATAGTAAACTGATTGATAGAGAATTCCATGACAACACAGTGAGTGCAGTTTTGCGAATATAATCTGAAAATATCCCACCGTCTACCTTTTCGTGAACCTCTTACCCACTTTGTTTGTCTGGCTTAAATTGTTGCGAATTATAGCGAATTCTGCAATTAACAACAACCAATCGTTCTTCATATATCAAGAGTTTCATTTGCTTCTGCGAGAACACGAATGAAACTAATGTAGTTTAGTGTCCTCGAACACTGAAGCAGGAATTTTGTAGAGAGGAGATTAAAGATAAGTAATAACATGCTTTGGTTGTTCTTAGCGGATTATTCTCTTCATTAATGGCGGCGTAAGAGAGGGTGGCAGATTAATTCTACCACAACTCACTAAAATATTATGAGAATTTTGTTCTTTGGAACTGTCAAAAATAAAATCATGGAATTACAGTTTAACTTCGAAAACTTTCATCTTTGAATTGGCCAAGTCTTAGAGGGTCACACCGCCATATGACGGTATTTAGTAATTTGTTAAATTTCTAGCGGATCTCCATTTCAAAACACATCATTTGGGTTAAAAGGTAATGTTATCATAATGTTCTAATGGTATCAGGAAATATAAATATTTATTGATTATATTGACGTTATGACATTATTTCATGGGCTCCCACAACCCAATAGGCAATAAAACTGAAATTGCGCAGTGTGTCTGTTGGGGAAATAGTTTCCTCAAATATGACAACATTATGTAAATTATAAGCTAGATGATAATAATATATAAAACAAAGAAAATAATTTACTGAAATTATTTATTGGTAATAGATACGATATATCTAATTTGTTTAACTATTGTTTTCAATTATGTAAGTTCATCCCGTGTCAGATCATTAACACACACACACACACACACACACACACACACACACACACACCACGCACACACACGTTGTAAGGTTCACAGGCCTCCAAGGTCACCGGCTTAACGGGCGACAATATCGACCCATGATCTTTAGGTGTTCGGATTGATCACATGTATTCTCTTTTTGTAACAACACGTAACTGTTTATTCATCCATGACGGAGGCGTGACTACAGAAATAACTACGCGACGATTATAATTCCTACAAAGTTTCTAAATTATCCAACCAGGCTATCTGACACACTAACGAGTCTCAATCACTGTATGTTTTAGAATTTCGTTTTAAAAAGGCGCTATAATTTGATCCCACCTCACCTAACTGCATATACTTAGGGATGGTAAATTAGGCGCGAGTGAACGTGATGAATGGAAAGGTTTGAGGATTAGCTGTTAGTTTTTTTTATAGTAAATCATAGTATTTACTCCGGATTGAGGCGATATTTCGTTCTAGTCCAGTTATAATCCATTATACAGTATTGCTACTTTATTTTTAGCTTGGTCACTTCGCTGCTTCCATGTATAGGTAGTGTAAACGACACAATGTTTTTGCCAGGTGTTCGACTAAAACTGTTGTGTTGTTTAGCTTGCCGAGAGCTCATAAAAGTTAGTAAGTAAGTAGGTAAGTAATTGTATTCGATGATGATGATAATAATAATAATAATAATGTATATTTAATAAAGCGCTTTTACTAGCATGAGCCATTCAAAGGCCCTGTACAAATAATATGTAATATAATAATACTCCAAATAATGTCTGTAAAAACCCTGTAATGATTTAAAAGATAATAATTATTTATCTGTGAAAGCGACCTTAAATAAGTGTGTTTTTAGAAGAGATTTAAAATTTTCAAGAGACGATGCATTTCTAATATTTGCCGACAACCTATTCCACAAAGTAGGGGCTGCAACACTAAACGCACAATCACCATACGATTTGAGCTGAGACACTGGCACCTGCAATAGTATCTGACTGGATGACCTGAGTTTTCGGGATGACTTTCTAATGAAAACCAGTTCACACAGGTATTCTGTCGCCATATCATTAACAGATTTATAAGTTATTAACAGAATCTTAAAATGGATACGCTGTCTAACAGGTAGCCAATGTGTTTTTTGAAGAATTAGGGCGATATGATCATATTTTCTAGTATTTGTTACAATGTGAGCTGCACTATTCTGAATTCGCTGAAGGCGAAAAATGTTATAATCAGATATGCCATATAACAGGGAGTTACAATAGTCTATATGAGATGTAACAAAGGCATGGACTACAGTTACAAGTGATTCTTGTGTCAAGAATGCTTTTAAACAGTGGATGTTCTTAAGATGGTAGTAGGCAGCTTGGTATACTGATGTGACATGTTCACACATGTTAATACATTGGTCAAAATAACCCTAGTGTCTTTAAGGATTTAACACAATGTGGTGATGCCAAATATAAAATATTTGTTTTATTATCATTTAGTTTTAGAAGATTTCGAGTCATCCATAGCCGAATATCGGCAATACAATGTTCTAAATTCTTCAAGGAAGAGGAAATTTTTTATTTCAGGATCCAGTGATATATACAGCTGTGTGTCATCAGCATACAAGTGATATTTAACCCCATATCGCTGCGCAATGATCCCAAGAGGATGGGTATACATTGTGATAACCAGAGGACCAAGAACTGAACCCTATGGTACACCAGATAACAAAACTGAACGTTAGATAAAATACCATGAACAGACACTCTCTGGGAGCGTTGTTCCAGATAGGATCTAAACCATTCAAGTACTTTACCAGACAGACCAAACATGTCTTTTAACTTAGAGAAAAGTACATTATGGTCAACTGTATCAAATGCAGCAGACAAGTCCAGAAGAACAAGTATTACTGGCTTACCTTGATCAATTGACATCATAATATCATTTTTCACTCGAACCAAGGCTGTTTCAGTGCTGTGACCACTTTTATAGGCAGACTGTAGTGATTCATTAAGATTATTATTGATTAAATATTTGTTTAGATGGAAAGCAACTTCCTTTTCTATAACTTTAGATAAAAATGTAAGATTTGAAACAGGTCTGTAATTGTTTAGAATATTATAGTCCATAGGTTTTTTATTAATGGTTTTACAAAGGCAGCTTTCATGGATCTTGGGAAAACACCCAGAGATAATGATTTATTAACTTTTTTTTTTTTAAATTTGGGGTTTATCAGAACATCCAGACAATCTTTCACAAGCCATGTGGATAGGGTCAACTGCACAGAAAGCATTAGATGACTTTTTCGCAACTGTCTGATATCAGTCTCTGAAAAGGTCAATGTATCCATCATGGATATGCAGGACTCTTCTACCAATGGCTTACCCTGTGATAAGGTGCTGGACTGGAACCCACTATGATATTTAATATTTTTTGACAGAAGAAGTTATTAAAACAATGGGCCATATCTTTATCTGAGTTGATATTATTTGGGAGGACAGTTTGACTTTTATGTAATACTTTATTCACAACACTGAAAACAGTCCTTTGATTTCCCTTGGAATTCCTTTGATCTTTTTTATTATAATATTCAGATTTATGGCAGAGGCAAGATTATTTTTATTTCTGCAAAGAATTTTGTATGAACATTCAAAATAGACACAAACTGGTCTGATCACAATGTCAATATCTTCTGTGTCTCTTTGACCCTGTATGTTCTTATTATACCATGGAAGCATTGGTCTGCTTGGCATTTCCTTTGTCCTTAAAGATTCATTCTCATGTACAATGTCTCTCAATGTACTATCATAGAGATCCACCAGATGATCCACATCATCCGGTCGATCCAATACCAGAGAAGAGACTCGCAGATCAGCAAGAAAAGCCTCCTTATCAATTGACTTATATCTTCTATATGAAATAACTTTAGCTGAAACAGATTGTTTCTGTAAACATACATTAATGTTAACAAGGAAATGATCAGACAGCATGGAAGACACCATGTCTGTGTGTTCTTTTTTGGACATGCTGCCTGAGATTGGCAGATCTAAGATCACAGCCAGTTGTTTGGTATCTGCATTCCTCTGGCAATCCCAATGTATACTGAAATCACCTAAGATCAACAGATGACCACTGTTGGTAGCAAGAGAGTCAACAAATCCCGAAAATTCCTTGAAGAAATCTGCTGCTTTCAGGCCATTTTTCTTAGTGGGGTGTAATCGGTAGATAATAGCTACACGAACACTTATCCCCCCAGATATAAAAGTCAGTTGTTAATTTTCAAAAGACTTAGCATGAAAACGTAAATGGGTTTCACACTTCAAAGAATCACGGAGAAGAATGCCGACTCCCCCACCTTTCTTGTGAATCCGAGCTGCATGATGGAATGAATATCCAGCTGGAGTCACATCACCAACAATTTTCTGGTCTGAAACCTTACCAGTCAGTCAAGTCTCTGTAATGACAAGAGTATCAAGATCCACATCCTTAATAACATCAGATATTTCATCAGATTTATTACAGATCGACTGACAGTTAATAAGATAAATACTTACATTTTGTACAGCTGTGCCATTATATGGTGTTATTGGCACAGTGATCAAATTACTTGCATCAGTCCCAATCTGCTTTGGATGTTTTCCACTACGTGGGCGCATCGCTAAACAAATGGTATTACCACCATAGGGTCGTAAGGCAAGCAACTGATCTCTAGTATAATTCATTATAATTATAGAAATAAAATAAGTGAAAATTAAAAAAACAAAAACATACACAAGCAAAAACCGAGTTCTTATGGGAAACACTGGAGTGGGCGATAATATAGGGCGTCAAATGAGCAGTTAAAAAGAAAATACAAGAAATACAAAATAACTAAATATAATCAATTTATATTAATATAAATTAAATCTATATTACATAATATGCAAAATGCACCAGGTTAACTGATGTAACTTATCTAATAGCTGAACCATCCGAGAAATATTCCGGTGCCATTACATCGAGAGCCGGTCATACTTCCCGCCACTATTTCAGATATATTCAGTAGCATTATTAGATTGTTTATGGCATAATATTATTTACAAGCATATAGCACCAGGCCAACAGACAAGCAAAATAAAGACCAAACATGTAGAACATAATTGATTATACCAGGAGGCGCAGTGGCCTAAAAGTTACATATTTAACCATCCATGTCCACTGTCCAAGTGCGCTGATTATGGTCATATGTCCTTTATCTTGAAAATCTGTAGCTTCTTAAATAAGGGTTCGGTATGAGCATTATAGTTTGATTTCGAAACGGTCCTGATTGCCTTTTTCTGTAAAATGTCTAATCTCCGTAAGTACGTTGAGTGACTACAACCCCATAATAGCGTGCTATATGTTAAATAGGGATATATCAAGCTGTGGTATACTGTTCTCGTATTGTGTGTACTTAAGATATGCTTAATTTTATTGAGGGCATATAGTCCACCAGATATTTTTGATCTACAACTATCTATATGCTCATGCCAGTTTAGGTTTTCATCTATTAGTAGTCACAGAAATTTGACACATTTAACTCGATTAATAATCGATTGTATTATCTAATTTTAATACGTGTGTGTCCGACTTAACATTCTTATTTTTTTAGAAGAGTACATGATGTATTTTGCTTATATTTAAAGATAATTTATTCACCTTAAACCACTCAGCTAATGATGCAATGTCTTGATTAATGAGTTTATATAATTCCGTAATATATTTACCAGATACATAAATTGTTGTATCATCTGCAAATAGTATACATGCGGTGCACCGAAGGGATCCTGGTAGATCATTTGAGTATAAAATGAAGAGGATTGGTCCAGATACCGATCCCTGGGGTACAACACAAGTTATGGGAAATAATTTTGAATCAATACATTTATAATATACATATTGTTTTCTCTCTGTTAGATAGGTCCTGAGCCACTCCAAGGCAACACCGCGTATGCCGTAATGGCATAATTTTTTACATAAAATATTGTGATTGATTGTATCAAAGGCCCTAGAGAGGTCCAGGAACACAGAAAGAGTATAATTACTCGATTCCAATGCAAGTAGAGTATCATAAGTAAAATTGGAAAATGCATTTATTGTGGAGTGACCTTTACGGAAGCCATATTGGTTCTTGTTCATTAACGAGGTAATTGTCATGTAATTTAAATCATCCCTGATGTACATAGCAACACCACTTCGAGAACCAGTCTGTCTATTTCTGCAGACTAATTAATAACCCGGGATTGTATAAAATACATAGTTATTACCAGTTAAGAATGTTTCACACAGCATTATGCAATGCATATTAGTTTTTATATCGTGGAATCGAGAGATTATTTCTTTCAGCTCTCTAAATTTGTTTGGCAAACTGCGAATATTAAAATGTATTGTATAATATTTGAAATTTTGTGCATTTGCCAATACTGTTGTACTGATTTGTTCGATTTCATAGTAGTTAGTGTCAATGTGGAAGGCAACCAGAGGATTGTATCCATCATTGTCACCATAATAGTTATTTAACAGACAGTTGAGGTTGTGGTCATCATCTTCAATATTCAATTTATCGTTTTGATTGAAATAAAAGATTAGGTTTATGCTTCATTACATTCCCTATAATTCCATTTTATACTTAAATATTCAATAGCACACCTTGGACAACAGACAAAGCGGTGAAATGTATAACTCTGCAATAAACTAATTACACATATAAAATAAGACATAATTAAAATATGCATAGTCAAATAGTATAATTATACAAGACAAAATATCAAATCAAGACAAAAGCACAGTTTGGCCGTTCCATGAATTAATCACAAAGAAAGTAATTTATAGTTACCTTGTATGTTGGCTGCACAAACATAAACCATTTAGCTGCTTCAGTGAAGCATAAAACTGCGTGTACGCCGCCAACATACAAGGGAGGCCAAGAATATCGATCAGATTTAAGTAGGAGTCGAAGAAAGATTTTAAGAGTTTATGTTTTCTTAATTTTCAAACGTGCAACATGTTAAAACATATACATGCATACAAACAAACTAGTATACAATACACTGTGTCGAAATAAACTAAATACTGTAATGGTATCCAGGTTAATTAGCAGTTTCATTGTACGCCTTGGCATATACCTTTAGCAGCACATTTCGGTGGTTGGTCAACCAAAGCTTACCAGGGAATTATTATTTCAACGTCTTTTATTTACATTGTAAACTAAGATTCAATATAATATATCTTATTATGTTCAAGAATTTTTGTTCGTGGATAACAGAGGCATATGCGAAGATTTATGTGTTTATAATATTTCATATTGTTTTATATACCGACTGATTTACAGGGGATCTATTATTTTGGTCAATGAAGTCTAAAATAGGCTACATATTCGACCGCTAATATAACTAACTTAGGTCTCATGGACCATCAACTTGAAGGGGGCTTAGATACGTTGAAGTTTCAAAAACAAATTGTTAAACATTATGCTTCAATATATCATCGATAAAGATTATAAGTGATTCCAGCATACACATAGTAATATCACTAAACATAAGGCATTTACAACAACAGGAGAATATTAATCATTAACATAGTACATGATTATATACATAGTGTATATTATTGCATACACACCTGTACAGTATATTACATCACACAAGTATCAGTGGCACTTACAGTTTTAAATTGGCGTTACTACATGCTTGTCTTGCGTGGTCAAACCGTGCTTTGCCAATATGATGGTAATCTGGTCCATACAATCGAGTGACAATCCATATCCTATTCAAGATTTTGTCATCACCGATGGCTTTGAGTAGCTGAAGGCCAACACCGTCGTCACCATCCGAATCAAAATGATCATTTATACCACCTCCACTACCTTTGTGCCAATAGGCATAAATGCGGTGCGTCGCAGCTGCAATGCCGTCTAATTTCAGTGATTGTTCCAGAACCACTGAAACATCCTCTAATTTGGTTACATCAGCAGCATAGCCAGTAAAGGTGCTGCCTCCGTCGGTGATTTTATCTCGAGTAGCAATGGTGAAGTTGGGGATATTTTCATCAGCCGAGTCAACATGCGGTAAAGTAGGTGTCAGGAATTTATACTGTAGCCGTCCCTTTACGTACAATTTACCATTTGTAAGATGGGCTTTATTGGCAGGATTTTGCCGTTTCTGATTGAACTCGGGTAGCGCATATTGGTTACGCTCCGTAATTTCGGCAGGCACTTGGCGATTCATGTAATGTTTGGTATCTCTTAGTCTATTCCGTGTCGTAGAACCATGTGCAGTTCATCAGCAACAGGGAACGTCGCGATAATTTGTCTGCTTGTTCCAGTTCTACGGATCCCTAAACGATGGGCTACAGGGATATATACGTCATTAGCATGTGGAATGCTAAGGATACTTCCGAGAAAGTGTTTTATTATTAATACACAATTTTCTCCTTCAGCCTCAGTACCAAAATCGCTCGATTTAGGGTCAAAGCTAAAAACAATACTGTTTCTCATTGAACGTGTTTCCAAGTCAAGAATACGGCTCTCTGCAGAGGTCTATTTAGAGTGTCAGTTCTGATAAGTCGATCTTCTAAACGTTCGACTCTCTGTTCAAGAGATGTAACATTTTCTTTAAGTTCTACATTCAAACGAATCAGTGCACTCATTTTACTGTCCAGTGCTTTAATTTCACCTTTTATGTCCTCCTTTATGGTATGTAGCAATATCCAAAGGCTTTCAGGGATATCATCTGGCCTTTCCTCCAATATTGTTGTGTCTGCTTTTGATCCGCTGTTTTCTTTGGCTTTCCCATATTGTTTACAGAGGAACACACGTACACTATGTAAGTTGCTCACTTACACAGGTAACACGATATAGCGTACGCTTGTTGTGGTGGTTTGAGTTGATCATGAGTTATTACAAAGTTACAATATGGCCATTGCCTATGGTGAAATACGTAGCAATCTCTTCCGAAATATCGCGCTTTTTGTTCACTTTGTCTATTAATTATGTTAATCGATTCGACATCCCTGACCTCACTGTGTCAATGATCCGATATTTTGTCGTATTGGGTGACTACTGCACGTTCCTCATGGTATGTTTCTACGATTTTAGCAGCAGATTCAAAACATGTCCGTTCTAGCCAAAATCAACTCAACAACTGGCAAAAAGGCAAACATTTTCATCCTGATCGGCTAACAACTTGACGACGCCGGTAGTTTACACGACACAACTTTGTTGTCTGCTCAACTCAAACTGTTATGTTGGTTGGCGCGCCGAGAGCCCATAAAAGCCATAACTTTTCGCCGTGACCAGGTAATATAACCTGGCGACGTAGAACTTGTCGGACTTCTGTCCGGATGATCGATATAGGTAGGATTTCTTTAGCTATTCAAACCCAGAATGGAGCTGAGATCAGCATCCGTGGTGTCGAAATGTTTTTATGTATAGGTTAACTTTGAACCACAGCAAATTACTGCTGAAATGTAAACTGTGGTGTCAAAGCATTTATCTTGTATATATTGTAAGCTACAATTGAACCACATGCACGTGTTTGTTAACTGCGAACTTTCGCTTTTTGTGCTTGGCCCACATCAACCGCTTCCTGGTGGGCGTGACATATTTGTCACGTACAACAATCTGATTAGCTGAAACTCTGATGAATAGCCCAGACATATATATAGGTCAACGTACGTATAGATGTGTACGTTTTTGTATGCTTAAATTCCACTATGTATTGACTTAATTATGTATAGATTAATGTAGATATAGGTTTTAAAGAATTTTAGGTTTTGATATTCTGAGCTAGTGCCACGATCTATATGTATCTTTACCCCCCTTTCACATATACACATACCAGGGATAGACCCTTCAGTCGTATGTCCTAGATGAGACTAGTATTGAGGTTACTCTTCTCACTCCAATTGGTCTCCAAGAAAGCCTTTATTGTTATGGATGTTGTTGAAATGTGTCATAATTTGTACATTATTCCTTGACCGATATATATTTATATATATATATATATATATATATATATTGCTGTTGTAATTTCAACATGTTGACTGGTTCCTGACGGAATAGCAAGTAATAATCATCGGTTTGTTTGGGATATGGAGAGAATTAATATGAGATTTCATCTCTTCGTATGTCTCCCAGTTATCCTCTTGTTCTTTAGCTGCTCCCTGCTTTGCAGTTTGTCTGCATTTATTTCTTGGCATGGAAAGGTGAGATGGGTCCATGGTAACACGACTTGGTTGTCACTGCTGATAGGATGTAAGGCTTCTGAAAATCTGTCATGATTGTTGTTTTCAAGACCCCGAAGGGCAAAGACAGCATCATCTATTAGGAAGATGACATGTAAGGACCTCTCCTCTCTGGGGCTGATGACTTGGGCACCCTAATAATAAGAGCTTCAACCTCCTCTCGGTAGTCATTGGGGCCCATGCTGTATATTCCAGCCCCTCCATTTCCACTGCATTTGTTGAATATTCATCAATATATACATATATACATGTCCGTGGTCTATCTGGGTACTATTTATCAGGGCTCGTTTATTTGGTTCACTGTGTTCCTCTCCAGGGGTGCAGATCTTTCCATGGTCCAATTGTGGTTCCCATGGTGAGATGTAACTGACAGTAATAAGTTGATGTTTTGTATCTAGAAGTCGTCCCTTATAATGTCTCAGTAGTGACTTATTATGTTTATGAAAGGTAGTTCTTTTGAGTCTGTTGCCGGGATGATCATTCATTATCTTGTTCATTGGGTGTTGTGGCAAAGATTTGAACATATTGTATCCTAGGCTTGGAAGCCTTGGCATTTGCTAAAAGTCACTATGACAGTGAGCTGTTCCATTTCATAATAGGAAATTACCTCATTAACTCATTGCTTCTTTAACTGAACTGAAGTTTATTTTCAATTTACAGCAAATAGTTGTACAATAATAATATTAATACATAAAATATAAGAAAACCTTCCACAAGTCAGCTAAAAAAGGAAATTGAAGGACCAATGTAGCTTGAGCTGCCTCCCCATTTCCCCCTTAAAAAACAAAAACATATGTAGGTTTTTGTTGGTGTTACTTTGCTGTTATTGACCTCGTAGTGGATCCATACTCGAGATGTGGTGGAGTGCTCTTTGGTAGACTCTTTTCAGTATGCTTTCATCAGCACCACACTTGGTGCCAGTTAGTTTTCTCCGTGTGACACATTTTCTGTTAGTTTTGGCTTCGGCATTCTCCAGTTGTGGTTTCCACTTCTGTCTCTTGTCAAAACTTACCTCTAGGTATGTCTGTTCGCTGTAAAACTGGACAGGTGTATCAGCTAGTGTTAGACATGACTGCTTTCTGCTTTGTGGAGAGTGAGATAAGAGTGGCAGCTGACTTGTCTTTGTTGATTGTCATGCACCAGCCTCCAGTCCAAAATGTAAAATTGTCAAGGGCAAGCTGCATGCGATAAGTTGCTGTTTTTGCATACTCCTTCGAACACGACAAAAGTAGGTCATCTGCATATAGTGCTGCATGGATTCATGTGTGTAGTCGGGCAAACAAGTCATTGATGAAAATGACAAAGAGAGTAGGTAACCGTACTCCTCCCTGAGGTACATCATGGCGTATTATTACTTTCATGCTGCGTTGGCAATGTACCATTACTCTCACCTTTTGGTTATGAAGAGAAGACTTGGTGCACCTGTACGTATTGCCACATATACCTGTTTTAGCTCTGCTGACAGGCCATCTTTCCAGACATTGTCAAAGGCCTTTTGCAGATCAGTGAAGTAGGTGCGAACAACTTTATTTTGCTTGGAATGCATCTTCAATTACTTTTCAAAGGTAGGTGGTTTGGTGTTCTATGCCAAGGAATTGTCTAAATTCTGCCTGTTCTTGAGTGATGTTTTCATTGTCCAGTGATTCTTGGAGCCGATGGTTGATGATTCGCTCTGGGGTCTTGTATATACAGGTGGCGTTTTTGAGTCAGGGTATCACCACCGCCTCCTTTCAGAATTGCGACGCTTTCCGTTTCAGACCATCTCAGTTTGAAAACAGCTTGGATCGCGTAGTATTGCTTGGGTGTTTTCAGCATTTCATTAGTAATACGATCCAGTCCTGGAGATATCTTATATTTTATATGTTGAGGAAATTTACAAATTCTTGTAGAGTTATACTACTTATTAATGAATCTTGCGGGGTTGCTCTACTTGCCGTTTCCTTTTGCTTACTTCGTGCCTCTTTCAACTCAGTTGTTATGATGATCATGTCACTTTCTTTGGCAAACGGTGAGCAGATTTCTTACCCGCAGCATGTTTCCATCCTCCAATAGAGTGATCTTCTGTCCATGATATTCTTCCCATTTAGGTTTCAAGTTTCCATAATTTGGTCCCTCATTTTCAAGGTTGAGTGCAGCTGTTTTGTATCTCCAGCTTTTTATTTTGGGTTCAGTCTTGCTTCTGAGGTATAAGACTTTATCGTGATTGAGCTTTAAGATGTTGCTTTGGGCTATTAGATTCTGCGTCTTCCCATACTCGGGTGAGTTCATCTTATGTCATTTGGAGTTTTTATTATTCCAGTAAGGAGCATATAAATATTTTGGGATATTTTCGTTGGTCGTTTTAATGATTTGGAGGTTGAATTCCTTCACTACAGTGTCTATTTTCCTTCCCTGCACCTCAATTGCTTTGGTAAGCTCTATCATCTAAGACTAGGAGAACCGCTCGATGTTCACTTCCCCCTAGCGCCAATACAGAAGGCAAGGTATGGCGAGGTTGGGGAATGCCAACAGTTGGAATAGGATGTTGGTTGATCAAGTGGATCGTTGATAGGATTACGTTTCTTTTTTCTTTTCATCCTGCCAACATTCTATCTCCTCTCCTCTTTTTTGTCAATGTTCTTGTAACCCCAGCTCTGGGACTGGGTGTTAAAGTCTCAAGTAGGAAGTTACTATCTTATGTCTGGATATCATTAAGAGAGAGTTCTTTGTCATTTGGTCAGTCATTATTTACAGTGGGAAACCCAGATGTTTTTGTTTTGATCTTGACACTGATAAATTCGGCTTCCTCGATATATTTGTTGATTTCAATGGCACTGATGTTGTTCCTAACCAGAATGATTACCCCACTCTTTAATTTTATACCTCTTCTGAAGATTTGGTAAACTCTCACCGTGAAGCTCATCGATTCTTTCAAATGGGATTCTTGGATCCAAAAGATGTTAATCTGGTTTACATGGATAAAGTGAGCTATGTCTTTTTGTTTCAATATCCCTCAGCATTCAAGTGGATTATGTTGATAAGGGTATTTTCTTTTGTTGGCTTTTGTCTTGCCAAGGGTTTTTCCCCCCTTTACCCTTTAAAATTCCTCCCCTTCCCCTGGCCTTTTTTTTTTTTCCTTCGAGAGTTTTTTGGGGGAAAAGGGCTTCTGGTAGTCGAGAATTTAGGGACGGGTCACATACACCTTTTTGGGGGGCGACCTGGGAAAAAACCCAAAAAAAATAATTAAAAAACCTGGAGGATTATAGTGAATTAGTACCTCAAGCACCACGCTATCATAACACCGCGTCGTTTACATGGAAGAGGACATACAGAGTTGAGACGAGTTACTTGACCTCGGCGCTGATCATATCACAGATATATGACCGAGAATCGACATCCCACAAACACAGGTGGGAGTTGGATTCGAACCCAGAAAAACGCAGTTAAGAGCGAGTTAAGTAAAGAACGTCGATTGATGCTGAATGCTAGCTACCTTTATTGAACTGTTCTAATAACAAACACTACCGACATGTAGGTGTGAAACACAACGGGATGGTGATAAAAATTGTATCGATTTAAAAGGATTCTCCAATTATCTTCCACAAATCACGATGTACATCTTGTTCGTTATACATATCAGAAAATGTCATATAATTGACAAATAAACTCGATCTCGTTAACAACAATTATATGATGACAACAATAATAATAATTAACACGTCACATAGGAATGTGTAGATAACCATCCGGCTTTGGTGCAATTGTCATCACCACCGAACAGGTATTTTTTAATTGTCAATTACCTATCAAAATACGGTGACGACATCAGACAGTAGCTTAAGGTAAACAGAACAAAATAGAATAATCTTCTTTTTATATAACTTTTGCTAGTAAAGGTGATTTATTAA
>JAODUP010001559.1:0-44316 GCA_025642065.1 Paralvinella palmiformis
CATGCCATATATTCGAACATCAGAACGAGACTTTACGGGGCTGGTGAATATAGCCTCTTATTGTTTCATTCTCTACGCAGCTATCACGGTTATCGTACTCGCACCTATTGGTGTTATTTATTAGGATGAATTATTAGAGAAAGTCGAATTATTAATTTTCACCGTTTAACATGAAATGAAATCTGGCGTAAATTGATAGAATTAATAAGTGATTCATGATATATATATATATATATATATATATATAGAGAGAGAGAGAGAGAGAGGGTGTATGTATGTGTGTGCGCGCGCGCGTTCACGCCCGTACGTAAGTGGGCGCGTCGGCGGGGGGGGGGTTATATTCGCGAAATATTGGAGCTTCGACGCCTCCAAAATATAGTTTACGACATCCCTCCCCCACCAACAACAACAACAACAACAACAGGGGTACACTTCAAATTGTCGCATTTCAGGACAACGATCGATGTCCCCATTATTGCTACTTTCCACGCCACTACCCCAAGGATGTTTTGTTCCTATTCCGTTCCTGATATTGGACAGCGTGGGTGAGAAGTCAGAAAACGGAACGCTGACTCCGTGACGCTAACCAAGTAAAGACACCTCGGGGCTGACTACCACTGATGTTTACACGTTAGGTGATGTTTTTGTTTGTGTAAAATACATCTTTACTATTTCATTGTGTATTTACGCTATTATTGTCAAAACATGATTGGTCGTTGTGTTATGCGTTGCTGTAGCCGTGTTCCCGTTCGGGAACAGTAACCACTACAGCACAATTAGGAAGACACTGAGTTTTACGAGTACAAGTCAATAAACTTATTTTATCGATGTATTCAGATCAAGCGTATTTTTTAAATCATGACTGGTCAACGATTCCATTTGATAATGATTTCATAATTGACACTTCAAGTGTTGACGGTTTCATAATATCTCTTCGACAAGTGTTCAATAACCTATTCCTTTCATTAAACGATGTTCACCACGTCAAATATCTACGTACCAAAATAAGTCAGATGTAAAATTCCCGCATAAGTCGCCAGTCATAATTATAAAGACATCGTCTTCATATACTAAATGTATACAAACTTAGATACAATAGATAGATGTTGTCAACAATCAGTTCAGATACTATTAAGTTTTAAGAGTATTATTTTCTCATTGGTTTTTGGAAATACTAATAAACGACCTTATGACGCACGTCTGTATATTTTACATCGTTCGATTTTTTTACATTAAAAAACCAATGGCCTATGGCTGACGGCTTGGTTTTTTTCTGGTGCGCAGACAATACCTCACAAGACATAAGCTCACAAGACAAAACCTCTCAAGACATCAGCTCACAAGACATAAGCTCACACCCTTAATGAAAAAAGAGACAAAAGCCAACAACTAAAATCAGTTTTTCCATCAATTTGTCAAATTTATTTTTCCATGTCAGAAATATTTCCGTGCGCATGCGTGTTATGTAGTATAATTAGAAGAGATCAAGAGATAATATGAAACATCTTGTGAGTAAACTCAATGAGCAGATCTCATCTTTCCTATAAAGTGACAAACCTTCCAGCATATATCATTCATTCATAGACTTCGCAGCTAGTGATCCATTTGATGTATAATGACTTCTGATCGCCTCCTTGCCAATCAAAGGGAGATTATCCTCAATTATCTATTATAATTAGGAGAGATCACGGGATTATATGAAAACTCTTGTGAGTAAATCCAATGAGCACGTGATCCGTGCCCATCTTGGAGAGTCTGCGGTTTCCGGTGTACATATATGCGTTCCTTTCTGGGAAGAGTACACAGATCCACCGAGAGTTGCTTCAAGCAGTTCTCGACGCAGAACCCGTGTTGTCATCACTGACTTTGAATTAGCAGCTATTCGTTCAGTAGTCTTGGTGCTTGGACCTCAAGTGACAACACAGGGGGTGCTTTTGTCACCTGTCACAGAGCACGTGGAGGCAGATCCAGGTGCTGGGGAAGACTGAACCGTACTGCACCGACGACGACATCCAACACTCCTGTGGGTTGCTTGATGGGCTGGCCTTCCACCCAGAAGACCTCATCAGGGCAGTCGGGCAGTGGATCCGCCTAGAGTGAATATCTATGTAACACCTGTGACATTTATCATATTTCACTTATATGATATATATATGTAGCACCTGTGACATTTGTATGTGAAAACCAACACCTGTAACATTTATACGTATATGTATATATTTGTGTGAAAAACATTGTTGTGAGGTTTTGTCTCTTTTTGTTTTTCATTAAGGGTGTGATCTTATGTGTTGTGCGTTTATGTCTTGTGAGCTTATGTCTTGTGAGCTTATGTCTTGTGAGCTTATGTCATGGAATAGTTTTTTCTAGATTTATTTGCACTAAAACTCAGCCAATCAATTAATACCATATCGGTATTACTTGAACACATTCTGTTTTGATCAAGCTATTATTTAACTTGTATTATTTACCTGGTATGAGGAATACATACGATTTTCCATAATTAGCAATTTGTTTCAAGTCAATTTAATAAAACATCGACTCCTGTCTACTTTTGACATATTTACCATGAACGCAAAACAATTTGTCGTCCTCGTAATTATAAACATAAGACAAGTCGTCTATTAGAAATGACAAATGGTTGGAGTATATGTTATGTTATCAATATATGAACCAATTAGCAGGATTGGGGATCCTCGTGGAACAACCTTCGTCGGGTACAGGGCGCCTCGGTGGTCTAGCGGTAGCGTGTTGGATCACGGATCACGACCATACGTGTTCGAATCTCGGCGTGGGCATATCTGAAGGTTGTTTCATCCTTGACTTCGCTTCGTTACCTTTGAAGGTCACTCGGCCCATTTAGCCTACCGCGTGCACAAAGGTGGCCGCAAATCACCAATCATCTTCGTCGGTGTCATCCGATAACTTTATCCATAATTTATCTTAGTTCTTTCATATCTACGTTTGATGCGACTTGCTATTAATGTACATCGATCCAAATCGGATAGATAAATATGTAATTTAGCAAATAGTGACCTCGATTGAAGACAGCGGAAAATCTAATTACGAGACTTAACGGTCATACATGTTTCTTTACAATCAAAAGTCTTAATCAGCAAAATTTGGAGTTTGAAATCGTTACCACCAATTTTCATTAATTTGATATGAAAATACCAAGGAATAGATAGAAAATTTTAAACAAATTATTAAAAAGAACAACCGGCTGATAGTTTGGGCAATGTACTCTGAAATCAGGAACACGTCATGGCTGTACTGGAATATTTAAAAATAGCTATTCGAGTACAACGAGTATTGTCCACAAAACATGAAATGTCACTGCGCGCGTGTGTGTGTGTGTGCGTGTAGACGTATGTGCGCGCGCGCATGTGTGTGTGCACAATACATCTGTTTGGATAAAATCTAAACATACTATATTTCAGCTGATTACAAGACAGCGTGAGGTCGTGTGCTCATTTCTGGTCCACTGCATTCATATGCGTGTGCGTGTGTGTACGGGCGTGTGCGCACGTGTAAAAATATACTCGTACACACAGGGATTAAAACACTTTGACAACACGATTCTGCGACTTAATGGCCTACGATATCTTTGATTAGTGGTATCTGACATACTTTAAAATATCATATACATAAAGGAAGGATATATATGTGTGTGTGTGTGTGTGTGTGCGCGCGCGCGCGCTTTCTTTATTTGTCTGTGGCTATTCAATCATACTCAGACTTAGTTTTACCTAGCTAGTATTACCCGTCTGAGTTTTTGCCATTTTTAGATATCTCGACCACGAAAAGACGAGGTTTATCAAATATAGGTTTACATGTCTATCTGAAGTCCGTCTAGGTGCATCGACTTTACAGACAGACTGATCCATTAAATACGACCAACTGGGGTGAGAACAAGTGAATTGACAAAACAAAATTATAATAAAATACACATCCGACTCCTTTCCGCAAAATAGTCAGCTCTGTTTTGAGTCCATGCTGACAAGTTATTTTATTTTAATAAGATGAAAAATGGCAAATGTTTAAAAATGTGGTGACTGCATTCGGCTAGACGATATCACCATCGGGATCATTTCATCGGGTTATGAATATTTGGAGCTGATATTCAGAGATAGTTATTAATCACAAATATTTAAAAAAATGGTCACCCGCTGAAGTGGAGCAGCAGATAGAAGAATAGAAGACATAAGATGGTGGGGGGGGGATTAAAAGGGTAATTCCTTGAAACGATCACCAACTGACGTAACTTGTAACTAGTTTTATAGTGCAAGATAGCTAGCTATCTGATGGATGTAGTTTGTAACCAGTATCGCTGTGTCACGGTGTAAGTAATGTGTCAGCGAGTCTTTTAGGTTGCCGAAGTGGGAAAAAGACAAATGGAGGAGAATAAAACTGGAAGGGAAAAGACAATATGGATAAAAGATAAGATCCAGACTTTTAGATTACAATTAGCATATGCGTATTTTAAGCGACCATGGTTACGTGTGTTTTGTGTCCGTGATTAGGTCTTTTTTGGTCTATTAGCTTCTCTCGGGTTGGCACGTTTAGATTAGATTACCCTGTCTAGCCGTATATCTACTTTCTGTGGTCTACTCTGTGTTTCAAGGTTGGATTTTTCAAATATGTTTTTAATCCCACAGTTTCGTTCCAAATATCGAGATTTCCGGAGCAGGAATGTGTCATTCATCACATTGAGTGGTGCGTGACCGGCATGACAATACGTATGCCTATTGGTTCAGAGATTCTACATTCTACATGCAGTGCATCACTCTATAACCACTCAGCCATAGGACTGCCCACAAAACTTCGACTGAAGACTTATCGGTTTCGCATGCCAACATTCGGACAGCTCAGTGTTCTAACTTTGGAGATTTAACCTTATGGAAGAAGGGCTTCAGATGGGATAGCACTGTTGTTGTTTTACGGCCACCGATTGAACTTCTAAATTCTTTAAGAAGAATTAACTCGTCAGGATCCAGTACTATATGCTTTGTGTCATCGGCATGCAAATGATATTTGTGCAATGATCCCAAAACGACCTACGTACATTGTGAAAACCAAAGGACCAAGAACTGGCAAATGTATTACACCAGAAAACAATAACAGAACATCAGACAAAATACCATAAATAGGAACTCATTGGGAACGTTGTTTCAAATAAGACTGAAACAATTCAATTCCGATGAATAAGTAATACCAGCTCACTTTGATTAACTGACGTCAGATAAAAAAAATTTACGGGAACCAAAATTGTTTTGGTACTGTGACCATTTTTTCCATGATTCATTAGGGTTACTATGAAAATATATTTGAACGGAAAGAACTGCCCTTTCTTTAATTTTAGAAAATATGTTAAATTTGAAACAGGTATGTAACTGTATGTAATTGTAACAGACTAGAATTTTTTTATTAATTGGCTTACGCCTTTCATGGATCTTGGAGAAAAAAAACACCCCGGGATAATGATTTATATTAACCGTGTTTGTACTGGAGCTGATCGGAACATCCTAAAACGCTTTTCACAAGCCATGTAGGCATAGGGTCAAGTAAACAGAAAACATTGGATGTCTTTTTTAGCACCCCGTATACCGCTGTGTCTCTAATACTAATGTGTCCGTGATCGAAGCATCTTGGTAGACACTGATTTCTGTTCTCGTCGTTTAGGTCTTTTCCACAAAAAATATGGGAGTATGCTGGATGATGATGACCAATTTGTCTAGACAGACTCGAGTCTACCCTACAGACAGCTGGTTATAAAGACACGGCCGACTAGACAAACACAGCTGGACAGATATAGACACACTAGACACGTACACAAATGTTGCCATAGCTAATGCTGATGATGATTGATGTTTTACGGCCACTTCTGTGCACACGGTAGGCTAAATGGGCCAAGCGACCTGCAAAGGTAATGAACTGAAGTCAAAGATGAAACAACCTTCAGATATGCCCACGCCGAGATTCGAACACGGGTGGTAGTGATCTGTGGTCCAACACGCTACCGCTTGACCACGGAAGCGCCCCGGGAATATGTTGGAGCATCGAATTGTCGCGACACTGAATTTGCTGAATGACGACGTGACGCCTGTGTAAAGCTAGACCCTGTTCTTTGCATATCGGCCAGCATCTGTCACTGACACCAATAGTGGCATAAGAACGAACTGTCGGGCCGTTTTGCTCCCAGAGGTGGTTAGAATATTGCACTGTCAGCCGACAGGTTGTTAGTTCGAGTCCAATTCAAGCCTGTGTCTATGGGATGTTTTTAAGGAATCGTCTTTCGGCTATATATGTCAGGTGTGATGAAATCTTTGGCTAAACAAACCACTCATTCATTCGTCCTCGATTGGCACTCGAACACTGTTTATGTAATCAAAAGCCCAAAACTGTATCTCACAGATACGGCTAATAATACGATTCGAACCCCGACTTGGACATTTTTCAGTGCATTACGCTACCAACTGTTTCACAGGAGTGGCTAGCAAACGGTCGTAACACTAGTCAGGCGAAAACATTATACTTTTAACATGGAGCTTTATGGCTAGGTGTAACATCACATATCGAACTACGATATTTTCGTGCTCAGTCTAGTGTGTTTAAAGTCTATTTGTTTGTTATTATAGCTTTGAATAGGTGTCTAACACTAAATATTTACATGTCTATAAGTTTGTACAGAGCGCGGGTCTTATTGTTATAAATACTGTTATAACAGTGTTCGCTTTGTTAGCCATGGTCACGTTCTTCGATGAACATGCGATCTTCTTCGGTGCACGTGTACGGAGCAAGCAGTGACGTCATAACCTAACGGGCCCTAATGGTCGTTGTTTAGGCCACGGTTAGGAAATTGATTATTTCTGTGCTTATTCTAGCTAGGCCAAGTGCATAAAATGGCCGCCAGCTTAAAATCTAAACGACCCCGTCACTTAATCAGCGGGGTAATATCTAGATTAAAATGTATTTTGATGCTGATGACGAAAGAACAACTAACAATAAGGTAAAAATAAACGGAATTAAATCATGCATTCTGAATAACATATGAAACCTCTAATTAAACACCAGATATGTTTATAGAATATATCTGTATTAATAAACCCTACTATTAAAGCCTGTTGACAGTGTTGTAACCCTCTACATTTACTTAAATAATTAATAAGTGTATTGGAACCCGAAGAATAAGACAACAAAAATACATCGTTGGGAATATTTTGCGATGTGCTGCCCCGTCTCTCGATAACTGAAGTGACCCCCTCATTATTCCACTGAGTCGTTAGAAGCTCTAGGCAAGGAAAAATCCAATATGGCTGCTTGTTATCGATTGTTGTAACAGGTGATCTTTAGGGACGTGTAGAATCACGTGATGTTAGCCAGCATATTGCCCGTTCGTCAGTAGGTAAGGTGATCATCAGGTTGGAATATCTACCACTGGAAGCCGCGAAAACGATAAACCATCACCATCACTAACGGAATCTCCAGCAACATCACTTGACATCAGTAAGTTCTGATCGTGTTCTGAGTTGGCCACGTTTTTTATCGGGCACTTGTGTTTATAGTCGAATAACTATCGTTCGAGTAGCTGACTGGTCGTTTTCTATCTTTTTCTAACGATAATTATTAATATCCGACTGGCCATGCTATTGCCAAGCCGGCCGGCCTTGCTAGTTTTATTATTAGTATCAATATCCGCCGTTTTCATGCTTTGTATTCAAGGCGACGGCAGGCTATAGAGTATCGTCTGCTCGTCCGTGGAGATCCAAATATGGCAGCCACCACAACAGACAACGTGTCGTTCTCTACGAGACACCAAACCGGGTATACGACTAACAGCATAAAATATACCATTGCTAAATCCTATGACCTATTTAACATATATAACCATGACATGAACGTTGCGGGCAACGTAATCGGTCTATTTATAGGCAGTCGTATTCGGTTTGTATATACATGTATATGTTGCTGTTGGCAGCCGGTGGCGTGATCTAGGATTGACTACGTTCACGTGGCATTGTGCAGCTTATACAGGCCGCTGCCTGTATATTGTGGAATAAGGCCATTAGATGTAAAGATACTGTATTTGAAGTGGGTAAAACGTTGTTGGGTGGTGGGGGGTTGGAGTGGGGGGTTGTCGGATTGATAAATATTTGACGGTTCAGGCTGATGTGTGGGTGCGGGTGCGTGGCCACGCGTGTAAATATTACTCTGTTTAGAGAGGTCCACGTACTGGTGTGTGTGTGTGTGTGTGTGAAAAGACAATGGTACATATAATCACATATAAAACCTCTGGCTGAATCATCAAGGTAAACAACTAGAAAAGCTACTTTACACAGAAACTAGGGAGATACTTATACTTCCACAATAACTGCTCTCAACACATGTTGTGTATATGTAAGTATATAGGAACTTGCACGTCTGCACCTTCTCCATTGTTTAACATCGCCAGTATTATAATGAACAGAGACACTGCTAATGGAGTGTACTACCAACATGGCTACCAAATATAAGTTGACATGTTAATATATAATACACACCAGTAAGTGAGCGAGTCAGTGATTGAGTGAGCGAGTCGTTTGATTAGCCTCGAAAACCTGGTGAAAATGGAAGTTCGAATATAAAGCAGACCCTTTTTTCGTTTTACTATGAAAGGTCACCATTCTGGATTCAGTATCTGGATGAGTCATCCAGATGTTGTAATCACACACACACACACACACGAGAATGTGTGCATGTGTGCCTGACACAGATACGCGGAATACGTTACACGTATTCCTGAACACACACACACAAACGAGAGGGGTAGATGGACAGTGTGTGTGCGCGCATGTGTATGCGTGTGTGTGAGACACAGATACGCGAAATATCTGACACGTATTCCTGAACACGCACACACACAACGTGCCAAAGAAAACTCGTATCGAATCAAAATAATAATCAGTAAAAATACACTCCCGACACCCTTCTCTCTACACCGGCAACCCGGTCGGTAGGGCGGCGCTGTAGTACACGTGTTGTAATAAAAACATCCCAGCTACATCACCACCACCACCCAAACAAGCCCCCCCCCCTCCATAAACATAGCGTTGGGTTTTCTCCACAGATAACCACGCTCTAGACACTCAGTGAGCAGAATGTGTACTTATCGATTTGGCTGCGAAGGTCACGGTCACCGAGTACTGATGATAATATTCGTTTCACCTGTTCTGTGAGCCTTCACGATCTGTTAACAACGATAGGTAGTCCAGGCTGGGAATAAATTAATATTCAACTTCGTATTTCTGCTATTTATAGAAATAGAACTAAACGTTTTTCAAAGACAGAACAGAACATGCTAAATATGTTCTACCAAAACTTTCCAAATTCTACCATTTTACCTTTGCATGGTATAGAACAATTGATGTATTTGTTATTGTGGTAATAAATCTGATACCTCCGACACGACGTGGTTAATGTTATCTTTATCAACCACAGACAACAATCACAATTAAGACTTGCAACATGATGACAATACTGTTGTTGTTGTTGTTAATGATGATAATAATGATGATGATGACGCCGATCCCACTTAACGACCGGCATAGGTTTTACTTTGAATGTAACAACCGATATCTTTACAGGGAGTCTGGCCTTGAAGGGCCGCGGGTTGGTTGTATATTGGGGGGAATACGTGTGTACTTACCGTGATGGAAAATTTCTTCATGAATATTGATTGTATTGAGGTTAAATTCTCTTACTTTTCTGGCAGTATGTCTGCCAAGTGTCTGTATCCAGGCTCTAATACTATATTAGGATACACCTGTGTCTACCTAGCTGACCACACACACACACACACACACTGTATAAGTGTATTTGGCATGTTGACTTTGTCTAGTTAATGACACTAATGCAACACGAAGACCGTACTAAGTAGCGGCAGCACCGCATACACATTATCGAATAAAACTAATAATAAATAAATGCTTTTTGTTCGCTATAACAAACAATAAATAATTTGACCATCACTTCACAATGAAGAAGGCAAGCCTTTTATTTCATGGTCAAGTAGTCAGATTTATGTGTCCTAGAACGGGGTTTAAAATATGCCAAATGCTAGAACGCGGGAATTACAATTAAATTAAAAACAAACTTGCGTGTCTGACAATTAATTGTACACGGGCGGGTCATTTATTAAAAGGGTTTCTTGTTTCAAAGTATAAAAATAATCCCCAGCGTCATTCTGTTCAGCTCCCTGGCGATTCATGTCACGGTAACCTAATCGTGGCTATGTACACAGGTGTTAGTCAATAAGTAGTTGATCCAGTACTCTCTATTCTGTAAACTTCATCAATCAACATTTTACCATTTTAGAACATTGTCCGAGATAACTCGTGTGGCGTGATCTTCTGGAAAACGTGACAGGTGTAAATTCAGGCATGTCATTATAAGCCTGCACCCGGCGAATTTCCCCAGATACTTCCATTGCAGCGCCGGCTACTCTGGGTCCAGCGAAATTACACCTCCTTGGTTTAAGCTCAGCCTGAGGCCTCGCTACATATGTTCTCCTACTGCTCTAGTTCAGTCTCCTCCTCCTACTCTAAAACTAAATGAACAGCCTCTGGTCATGTAATTAATTACTTAATTAATTATAACAAAAGCCCAATGTAACAAATCGAGTAAGAAACAAAAAGATCGACGTTATTAGTCCCTAATACTTACTGAATCAAATTATATTTACACTAGAATGATAGTTAGGTCTTACTATAGACCGGGAACTAATTTAATCGATTTAAATTGCGCTGATATCACTGAAATTCTGTTCCTATTCCATACCCATCCCTATCTACCATATTAGATCTACTATCAACATGCATAGGAAATATCGTATTATGTTCAATATATATATATATATATATATATATATATGTTGAACATAATAAATAATACATAATATTTGGTAATAATATACTCGTGACCGTCTGATCCCCGCATTGCCTACCATCTAAGGTCACGCCGTATCTTGGGGGGTGAGTGGTAGGGCTGTCGTCTGCTGCTATAAACGCCACAAGTCACGTGATGGAAACTTCTGTGGAACATTCTAGAAAGCTCATTATGTTCCCGGCGAAAATATAATGCCGGCAAAGCTGAATTATGTATCTGGTCCGGGGCTCCACCCTGTGTGGGCCCCCTAGGGTGGCTGGCCGGCTGGCTGGATGTCTGAATGAGCTGGCTGGTATGGACACCTCCTGGCTGGCTGGATGGATGGGTGGAAAATTCTGGCGAACGTACGAGAAGATTTCTGGCCTTTAGTGGACAAGGGGCGTTCGGCGTTCTTGCAAAGGTATAAAAGGCGTCCACTGGCCGCATGGGTCTCACTTAGTCCTGCACCAACTACTGCTACTATTACCGGTAATACAACACTCACCACAGCTACCGCTACTACAACCGCTACTCCTACTAGAAGTATTTAGTAGTGATTTAGTCAGTTTTAACTGGTTCAGTTTATCCAGGTGTGTATCACAAATCAGGTAGGATGTTTCACTATCTGGTGTGCTTATTAGTTGTAACACTTGTATAGGAATATTGCACGCAAGTGGGCAAATCAAACAGTGGACAAGCAGGCAGGCGGACGGGAAATGGGAGGGCACACGCTTTCTGGAAAATTGATAAGGCGCCGTTTTAGATCGGTGGGCAGAATTAATTCGCGTGTAGTATATTGTGTACAGCCGTGTGATATGTGGGTGAGTGCGTGCGTGTATGTGCAGCATCGTATAGGCGAGTCTTAAAATATGTCATCTGTTCGTGACACAGTCGTGTCCGTCGCAAATTATCGATAAGCTCGAATATCTGGCCACTGGGTTAGCCGTATTGCACTCGGCAGTCATATTAGTCCATCTGTCGCCGCTGATGCCATAATTGGCCATAGATGCAGCCGTCTTTACACGACAAGGTGTTTGGCGCACTGATTTTAGGTGACAAAAAGTAACAATAGTGGTGCTTCGCTGACCTTTGGTGACTAGCTAGAACTATATGGCTTCATGTAAACGTGCTTTGTTTGTGTGTTGATTTCCTTGGATATATCAAAGGTGGTTATAGGTATCGGGGTGTATCTAGTGTGACCATAGGTGTAAGGTGTGGCCGGTTCTAAATGCGTAGTGGGTTTAACCTTAAAGAAGGAGCCTAGCCTCTTGAAGATGGCCTTAGTGACTCGTACAGAGACATACGTGGCTGTAGGTTCTCATCATTGGCTTTAAACACCAGTAGATCACTATAGTGACCATTGTTATACCTATAGCTGTTAATATGTACATTATAGGTGGACTAGCTCCTAATGTGTCCGTATGCGTATCAGTAGAAGTGCTTAACTCCCTGTTGTGACCATAGATTGTAATATCCTTGAAGCTGCCATTAGGTAGTCGTAGGTGAGCATTTATTAACCTAGTTATACGTAGGTGGCTGCTGTGATTATAGATAGCAACAGCAGAGCGTTCGTAATCACAGTGGCGTTCTGTAGGTGTCAGTTGGTGGATCTAAGTGGGTGTTCATAGGGGCCCAGGACTTTAATTAGGTGGTCGTTGTTAACAGGCACAGGTGGCCACAAGTACTTATTGCCAGTAAAAGTGAGCCCCCGATGTGTCGCCTCTCAACAGGTGACAATAGACGTCTAACTTGTGTACAGGTGGTCGAAAGTAAGATTAGAGGCAATTACTGGTCTGTAGGTGAGAAATGATAATAAGAATCCTAGCTGGCCATAGATATTATGTTATCATAGGATATAATAAGGATACAGTCGAACATAGTCGCATGCCAAAGCTTCACCCTGTGTACATATTGCAGCAGCCTAGGTGTTGACAGGTATACATGGTTTATAGATTTAAAAAATAAGGGCGTGTTCCTGATAAAAGATACAAACATCGTCTAACAGCATTGTATATGTTGATAAATGTATCTGTTTATAACTAGAAATACCAATGTATGCTGTGATGGGTTTATCGGTCTATATATAGAAATAGCAAAGGGTGTGATGGTAGTTCATCTAGCAATTGTTTTGTTGTTGTTGTGACAAATTAACATTTTTTATTTATTTTATTCCAGTTGTAACTCGCAAAATGGCTCAGTTTGAAGTGGACAGTCCTAATGTCAAATACACCAAGGATTATATTGAATCTGATTATACATATCAAACTACAAAGGTAATTATATATATATATATATTTAGAGAGAGAGAGAGAATGCTACGTCTACATTTAAATATTCAACAACACAAAAGCTTCGACACACACGCACACGTGCGGGCGCACTCATACAGATATATAGACGCCATAACATGACGTAATAAATACCATGACGTAAAATAAAGCAGCATAACGTATCCCTCCCCTCTTTTTAATTCATAACGTCATATATACAGTCTATAGGTAAAAAACACAGCCTTCCATTAATGAACCCATTATAATTAATTAACATTATTACTGTCTGCCATAACTAGGTCGAGTGTGATGGCGGTAAGCTGATAGCCAGACCGGAGCAGACGGTGTACACGTTCCGTACAGAGCGTAGTGTACCCCGTCTGGGCGTGATGTTGGTAGGCTGGGGTGGTAACAACGGCAGTACGGTGACGAGCGCCGTACTGGCCAACAAGCTGGGCCTCTCCTGGCCCACCAAAACTGGCATCCAGAAGGCCAACTACTACGGGTCCATAACACAGGCTAGTACTGTACTATTGGGTACTGCCGATAGTGGCGACGTCTACCTGCCTTTCAGCAGTCTACTACCGATGGTCAGCCCCAACGACATCGTCTTTGACGGTTAGTGGCCGTTGACTGTTTTTTTTGTTTTTTTGTTGTTGGTAATTCTCCTTCTAACTATGCCTCTTATGGTCGGTAATTAATTAAGCAAGCAACCAAATATGGATTAATGATTTAGTCAGAAACATGTACCCATGAGAAATATGATAATCAATATAAGACGCTTTTAAAACACATATCTCGGGTTGTAATATTAGTATTAGTAATTACTACTAATAACATAAAACTATTTCTACTACTACATGGCCGTAAACCATCAACTACCTTTACTATGGTAGTTATCAAAACGTGGCATAAATAGTAATATTTCTTATTTCCAGGCTGGGATATATCGTCCCTGAACTTGGCCGAGTCGATGGAGCGAGCTCAGGTGCTAGACTATAACCTTCAGACACAACTCCGACCTCACATGGAAAAACTGAAACCGAGGCCTTCAATCTACTATCCAGACTTCATAGCAGCCAATCAGGCCGACCGAGCCGACAACGTCATATCGGGCACGGACAAGTGGCGACACTTGGAGCAAATCCGTGAGGACATCCGCGACTTCAAGCGTTCGTCCGGAGTGGACAAGGTCATCGTCCTCTGGACGGCGAACACGGAGCGATTCTGCGACGTGAAGCAGGGCCTGAACGACACGGCCGAGAATTTGCTCGACTCGATCCGGAAGAGCGAAAGCGAGGTGTCGCCGTCAACTGTGTTCGCCGTCGCCAGTATCCTGGAGGGCGTCACCTACATCAATGGCAGCCCGCAGAACACGTTCGTGCCGGGATTGATTCAGCTGGCCGAGCAGAAGAGGGTCTTCATCGCCGGCGACGACTTCAAATCCGGACAGACTAAAATCAAATCTGTACTCGTCGACTTCCTGGTCAGCGCCGGGATCAAACCTACCTCGATCGTTAGCTACAACCATCTCGGGAATAACGACGGCAAAAACCTTTCCGCACCGAAACAGTTCAGATCAAAAGAGGTAAGATATTGCGGTGTATTTTGTCATGTACGTTTAAAGATTATTTTATTATGTCTAATTTGTGAGCTGGGTATTGTGTAAATATCCATTATTAAATGTTTTACTATTGTGGGTGGGTAGTTTACCATGGGCCGTTGTGGATTAAAATTGACCATATGTGGTAGCCAGTACCGTCCCTGATGTGGGGCTTCAGGCAATCCGATTAGTGGGGGGGGGCACTACCTTCCCATGAACATACAAATTAACAAAGCTGTGATCTGTCTAGCCCAAGATCATCGCCTTGGTTTGACGTTCCAAAAAGGACGGTTGATGATCTGACGAGGGGGGGGGGAATCTAAAGCTAGAAGACTTCTTCCAAGAGATACATGCCATTAAACCCATGTTCTGTCTTCCCATTTCCAGATTTCTAAGAGTAACGTTGTTGACGATATGGTTAATTCTAACCATATCCTCTACGGTCACCGAGAACATCCCAACCATTGTGTCGTCATCAAATACGTCCCTTACGTCGGCGACTCGAAGCGAGCCATGGACGAGTACACAAGCGAGATAATGCTGGGAGGCCGAAACACGATCGTACTGCACAACACGTGCGAGGACTCGCTCCTGGCCAGCCCGATCATCCTCGACCTGGTCATCCTGGCTGAGGTCTGCGAGCGGATCACGTTCCGGATCGGCGACGAGCCGTTCCAGAGATTCAACTCCGTCCTGTCGCTGCTGAGCTACCTCTGCAAGGCGCCACTCGTGCCCCACGGGACGCCCGTCGTGAATGCGCTCTTCCGCCAGAGGGGCTGCATCGAGAACATCTTCCGCGCCTGCGTCGGCCTGGCTCCCATTAATCACATGATGCTCGAACACAAGCATGAGCACCTGAAGCAGGGATCGCTTCCGGATCTTGGCGTCGATGTTGCGAACAAAATCGAAAACGAATCGCCCATCAAGAAGCGCCTATGTCATGGCCTTAACGGGGTCAGCAATGGACACCAAGTTCTAAGTTCCGGGGACGATTTCGCCGAAAAATAATTACTTTTCAAAATTAACAAATTAGGTTTTTCTTTCCGAACTCTCACAGCGTGTAAAAATGGGAATACTTGGAAAATGTGGGTGGGGAAAACCACAGTTTGTTGTATATAGTTATTTTTGGAATTGGTCTGAATAAGCAGCTGGCTGTATTTGACAAAAACTGTTTCTAGGGTTTATAACGTACCTCCAGCTGGCCGTTTTGCAAGCACATACACAAACAACTAACTACACACGGATTAACGAGCTGAACGCGGGCTTGACCGAGGGGGGAGGTAAACAGTTGCTACAATCATACTTCTCTGGCAATGCGGAGAACACAAGTCAGTATTTTACACCTGACTTAATTAGGTAATTCTAGGATATTCACATTGTTTCTTTTTTGCAGAACTCCACCGTGATACGAACTTGAATTACTTATTATCATCTGCAGTTTACCTTCTAGTATAAGTGTTAGACCGTTTGTTTACTGGTTCCTTGTTTATCCAACTGAATAAGCTATTCATATTTAGGGAAAATGAGAACAACATGGAACCGGGATAGCTATGACGCTTCACGTTTTTTCTTTGTTTGATAGATAGAATTGACCACATCGTTACATTCCTCCTGTTGGCATTAGTACAGGTGTAAGACACCGATGACGTCCTGTCTCCGTGACATCACGGAAAATCAGATCTTTAAAAAATCAGATCTTTAAAAAGTGTTGCCCACAAATAAAACATATGGTGCTGCATATGTACAGATATCACCCGTTGGCGTTTGTGATTCGTATTTTCTTACAAATATCCCCATTCTTTTTATCACCATTCGTTGGCGTTTTTACCTGTAGGTCGGACGTCACTAGGAAATGTTCTACCCAATCATAAATTAAAATTTCAGCTATTTGCCAGTGACGTATCTAGTTCGAATATTTGTTAGTGAGCAGACTATTTTGTTACATCTTTTTTATTTTTTGTGTTTCCCGTAGTTCGTCAAAAATAAATTCTGTTTGATGTTTATGTGTGTGTCTGTGTGCGCATGCGTCTAGTAAATGTGTCCATTATGTGTAACATGTTAAACGATTAAACAAGCAACTGTTGAAAATAAACGAATGTTAAAACAATTCTTTTTTGTTGTCTACGGAGAAAAATGTGGCACTTGAACAGCGGTGCAGGTAAACGTGTATATGGCTATACAACCAGCTCCAGACATAGCTGGTCCGGATGATCACACGTTCAGATAGGGCAGCCTAGACAGTCTAAAAGCAGCTGGTTAATTTAAGAAAAAATAATACAACCGACTACATAAAGCTAGCTAACTAGACATGAAGTCTAGTCACAGCTGGCTCAAACTACATATACTTCAACCTGTTTTTTTCTAGGTACCTGTGTATATGTGTAATAGGATTCCGGTCTAGATAACTGTGTCTACTACATACAGCTGATTATACCGGCTCGGGTCTAGGCACAGCTAACTATGAAGAAATTTAGACCCAGTCAGCTAGGCAAAGGAAACATATACGGGTCTATAGACGGCTAACCAAACATAAGTTCAAACACAACTGGTGATACAGACAACTGTTCAGATAGGTAACTAGACACTAGACATGTTCAGACAGTCGCCCAAAATGACGCTTGTATCAAAACAGTTGGTTAGAAATTACAGTTCTGGATACACCTATTCACCCGACCGAGGTAGTTGACAGAGAAATTAACATAGTGTACATTCTATCAAGTAGCCACAACTGTATATATGCAGCTTGGTAGATACCAGTGTTATACACGCCACACACAAAATTACTGATCCGTAGAAAAATAGCTAGACCGCAATTTGTCTAGACAGACATGAGTCTGCTCTACATGCAGACATCTGGTTATAAAGATACGGCTGACTGGACAGATGTAGACACACTAGACACATACATAAATGTTGCTATAGCTAATGTTGATGATTGATGTTTTACGGCCACCTTTGTGCACATGATAGGCTAAATGGGCCGAGCGACCTCCAAAGGTAATGCGGCGAAGTCAAACATGAAACGACCTTCAGATATGCCCACGCCGAGATTCGAACACGGGTGGTAGTGATCTGTGATCCAACACGCTACCGCTAGACAATGGAGGCGCCCGTTGCTATAGCTAATAACAGATGAATAACGCGGATTAAATTGATTATACATAACCCGATAAAACTGGCTAAATATAGAGAAATAATAAACCAGAAATTAGATGCATGCGACACAGCAATGTATAAAAAGATGATTGGTGTTTTACGCCCAATTTTGTGCACATGATGGGCTAAATGGGCTGAACGACATCCAAAGGTAATCAATTGAAGTCAAAGATGAAACACCCTTCCGATATGTCCACGCCGAGACCTGGCCATGATGAAGGTAGCTAGATTACAATTAGTGAATTACGGTTATACATAAATAAAGATGCTAGTTGTTTAATCAACAATTCATTTAGAATGGCCTTAATATATATATATATCGCATATACCTGTGCATAAGGCGATCAAAGTGAAATGGTGATCAAAGGCGATCATATCATGTCAAATGGCCTAACTCAAACATAAGAAGAGGCCCACTCGACAGCTTTCAGCCAGACTAATTTTTAGCTTGAGCAGTTAAGTAACATGTTGCTGTTTATTGTAAAAATTAATATAATTTTTAGAAGAAAAAATGGCTGCCGACATGGATCATCACTCATTAATTTGTTAACCCCAATTATCACTTTATTTAATCTATCGCCGATCATACTATCAACACCGTCATGATCACCATCTAATGATTTTGACATCCTGTCAATCAATTCACAGATTGCCATAAACATTTCAAGGTCAGTGTATGGCGGTAATAGCGGGGGTATTTATATGACAATGTACTGTATTCATATTGCGTAAGGCTAATATTGCATATACCTGATATATGTAATGCGGATAGGGCAAAAACGTATTGGCAGCGACTGATTAAGGGGGGGGGAGGATTTTCATGGCAGGAAATCGAGTCCTTAACAAAGCAGAAGCTCGTGTATAAGACGATTAGTGAACAACTGCTCTCCGGCGGGAATTAAAACTTCGCCTTGTACACAGGTATATATATATATATATATATAGAAAGAGAAAGATAGCGAGCAACCCTGCTCTCTCTCTCTCTCTCTCTATATATATATATATAATTCAGATACCCACCTTTTACTAAATCAGACGTATCACGTACATAATTGCCGACTGCCTTTATGTACCACGTGTATATAGACCAGTAACTAGAGAAGCACTTGTATATAAGGCCCTCAACAGGCACAAAGCTACGCAACTGTTAATCTATCTATATATTACAGCGTATGCTCTGATAATGCGTATATTACCTGAAAATAGCAGGTAATATATATATATATATATATATATATTAGCTGATTTACTATATATATATATATATTACAGTTAATATGTATAATCAGGTTATATGTATAATAGTATATTACCTGAAATATTTCAGGTAATATACATATTACCTGATTATACAGATTTTATACAGAGTAACCGTAACATATATACACACAATCATACACTAATATACCATTCCCTACGCCGCTGTACATTGACATCCAGACAGAAGCCCACACCAACAATAATAGTGTGTACACCAGTATATGAAGAGCTGTATACGATAACGCGTTACCTCTACCCGCATATTTACTTTCGTAACGTTTCGTAACTAAGTCAACATAAGCTAATTTATGTGTATCCCCAGGCACCACCGGTCCCAGCAATTATATGTTAATGATATTCACGATACTGGGGTTATCACGTGACACACGGGTGGCCCAGTTCTTTGTTGGCTATGAGGAAATGAGTGCTTATTTGATGAGTAGATGGGGGTGGTTTCCTGCATACTGGTGACACACGTGCACGCGCGCGCGCGCGCGCACACACTTATACATGGTGGTTCAATAAACCCAGGTGATGGCTTGTTTATTATAGAAGACACCAGACAACAAATTACAACCAACACAATAAAATCTGTGATGTGTACTGATATGAGTTATTGATAATAAATAAGCAATCATCACAATTTATATTTTCATATTTTTACAGATATAAATTATTTGTTGTAAATACAGCGATAACAACAATACTGGAACAATGAAAATATTAAGAAGCCATAACCTTCAAAAATATAAACCGTAATTAAACCTATATCGTTTTCACTGCAAGTTGATTAATTGTGACAAGTCGATTAAAGGCTTCTTCGAAAATTGCAAATCCCTCGTGTACATCCGATTCTATTTAATCTCCAAAATCTATTTCCCGATCTGTTCATTCATTAGATTTCCAAACTGATTATTGCAATACTCGATCTAAATCAGTAATTATGTTAGCCAATGTTAATATTTTCTATAACAAATATTATAACTATTAACAACATTGCATTATTGTATGACGACAATACCGTATAAAGTTGCAAAGATTCTAAAATATGATTTTAACAAAGGGACATACATGGTACGAGAGTCAAAATTCTGACAGTATACTTAGGGACGGGTTAAAGATCGCAAATATATTGACACATCAATAATTACAATGGTAGTAATTTTTCGCAGACTTAAAAATTACATCTTTATTGGAATACTCCTGCACATCCTTCCGATGTTGATCAAACAGTTTGAATTGATCACTTGATATACTTTTAACATAACTGATTAAATTTATGATCAACAAATTACACACACACACATATATATATATATATATATATATATATATAGAATTAAAATTATTTTTATACAGGAAACTGTGCAACTGCCAAGACTACTTTAATGCATAACTAAATTATTTTAAACAAATTTAACCGTGTGTGTGTGTGTGCGTGTGTGTGTTATTTTCTTATACGAAATCATGATGCTGACTTGATCTTATCTTCAATATAATCTTGTATCACCTTCTCTGCATCAGAACGTCTTGACATCTTGTTAGCCTTGCCCTGATATCTCTCTCGCTGAGCTGAGCCTTTACCGTCAATTACATCGGCAATTCTATAAAAAAGGGTAATTCTATTTGTGGAATAGAGGCTTATTGAATATATGTTATTTACAAGATCTGCAGGAGGAAAGGGCATAACCGAGTTGGTGAGTGTGTGACAATGAATTAGTCGTGGCCCTGAACGTATGGGAACTATGGGCAACGCCTCGACTAATAAAATCAACCCATATAATCGTAACTAAGTACAGCGTCAAATAAAGGTGCATTGTTTAACAAAACCATCCCCCTTTTCAAGAATGAAATAATATGCAAATGCGAATTTTAAACACATCACAAAGTTTAATTTATATGTCTTTATTAGCATAAATTGCAAAATTTTCACGTGATCACTGACGGCAACAATAATGCTATTGTTTATCACCCATTCATGACCATGTATATTTAATTGTACTACTATTACCCCATAAAATTTTAAATAAATACAAATTAAGTGTGCACGCCTTCATATGAATGTGGGAGTATGTATGCTAATGTAAATTATTATGTTAATATTTTAACTAAAAACGTAACAACTATTTGTAATAAACATTATGTTTCCATGGCAACAGAGATTACCTGGGTCCCAGATCAATGACATCTTCTTCTGGTCCTGCTAATAAGAATTGTCCTTGACCGTTGTTATCACCAATAGTAATAAATGCTATGATGCTCTGTAAATAGGATATATATATATATATATATATATATATAATTAATGCTGAATTTTGTAACCCTGTTTTGTAATCTAATCTATAACACAGAAAACGCAGTGTGTCATAGAAAAATATTGTTGCTCTCTGGCTTTGTACATGATGTCATATTTCTTTATTTAAAAATGGTGATTTCAGTTGATAGTTTAGCTATGGCAGAGGTTAATAAACTCCCAAATTAGCAAATACTGCTGTCTAAAGACCAAAGGAAATTCAGTGAAGTGACAGATGAAACACCCTAATTCAGCCATTCCCAAACGAGGATTTCTACTCGGAAGGTAGAAATTGTTGATCAACTGCAGCGCCAGTAAGAAGTGGCATGGATCTTAAATGGCTATTAAGATTGACACAAAACACTTGTTATGTGTAGTATGTGTGACTGTCAGTGAGCTATTTGTGTGTTTAGCCTCGGCAGTGGTCATACCAGCGCTATATAATGATGGACGACTAGGTAGGAAAGTGAGACAACTGGATGAAACATCCTACAGACAGAACTTGCCGCGTATAACTCACTTAGATAGGTTGGAACGGATACATCTTTCCCCCTAATCAGTTCATTAAAGCGTATACTCCACTTTTTACTGATAGTACCGTAGATGATTATTTGGCACCAGAAACCTTTTATTTGACATCAGTTAATGATATGATAATATCAACTAAAATTGGTTCTTTATTATATAATAAACCTATTACTGCTCAGGTAAATTACATTTGGGTCACTATAACAACTATAACAGACCACAGCTAGTCTATCATATTATTATTCATGGCTATTAACTCTCTTTCTTACCATGATGATGATGATGATGATGATGATGATTGATGTTTTACGGCCACTTTTGTGCACATGGTAGACTAAATGGGCCGAGCGACCTCCAAATGTAATGAAGCGAAGTCAGAGACGAAACACCCTTCAGATATGCCCACGCCAAGGTTCGAACATGGGTGGTAGTGATCTGTGGTCCAACGCGCTACCGCTAGACCAAGGAGGCACCCCACTTTCTTTCTTACCATGAAATTATGTTACTTATATTATTGTTGTTATTATTGTAATCATCAATATTATTAGCGTTATTATTATAGTCCTGTTGTGATATTGTATTTAATAATATCGTTTCTGATGTTCCACTGCCAATAGAGGGGCGCCTCCGTGGTCTACTTGGTAGGGCGTTGGACCACAGATCACTACCGCCTGAGTTCAAATCTCGGCATGGGCATATCTGAAGGGTGTTTCATTTTTGACTTCACTTCATTACCTTTGGAAATCACTCGGCCTATTTAGCCTACCACCTGACCAAAAGCAACCTAATAAATCAACCAATCAATACAGCTTACCTGAAGATATCATATAATTTTTAATCTTTTGCTTATTGAGTAAAGTTTGTTAGAGTTAATTATATACTTTATGAATATACAATTCTTCTTATTATTATTATTATTAATTGTTATTGTATCTATTACCTTGTCGTTTAACTCATTAACTACCATGTTCATGTACTCGTTGTCACCTTCCTTCCTGAAAAATAATTACAGTGAGAGAATACAGTCATCGTACGGATTGAAAGGCACTTTGCAGTACTGCAGTATACTGTAGTACTGCCAATTATATTTTGGAGAAAAAAAATGTCGCCAATTTAACAAAGAAAGAGTACATGAAGTGGTGACAGATAGCTGAGTTATGTTAAAACAAAAACTTATAAAACATATCAAGTAAAACATTTATAATGAATAGGAGCCACTTAATTCACATTATATAATGAATGATCATCATCAGTGTATATCATATTATTACACACTGATTGTTAAAACGTCTATAAATTTGTTGGCATTAACGAGCTGAATGTACTTTAGAAAATAAAAACTATAAAATGCCAAAATAAGTATGAAATAGGCTAATATTATAGTATTTGAAGAAAAACTAGTTACCATTAAACAGAATACTGTGCCAATTTATTCCTCAATATGAGGTATATAAAAATATAGCAATGAATAGGTATCATTTACACAACACCCCAAAAAGTAATTAAACAAGTGAGAATATTCAAACAGGTTTATAATATAGAAGAAAATTTCAACCAGTCTCTTTCACAAAGTCGCACTTTTGACAATGAATACAGAATCACTCCTGACTTTGTACTGAATAACAAGTTCAGACGTATCTGTTCACCTCGGGTGTGACATATTAATTATTAAATATGTACACTGAATAACTGTCTACCATAGGATCTATTTATAATTGAGATAGTGTGTATTCTAACCCATTCCAACTCAGGACCAGAAAAAATATTAATGTCCACAAGCCGAAAAAATTCTTATCAGTGTATTAAACAATTTTGTTTTGCTAGCGCATGAAAGTGGGCCTTAACATGCAAGGAAAGATTACTCTATTTTGAAAGTTGTTTGTTAAAGACTACTAGCGCCATCTCTCGAATCATATTATTATTCAAAAGGTGTCGATAATGATCATTTTGTCTTAAACATAGATCAGTGGTGTTAAAGGAACAAATTCAATACAATTCAATTCAATAATGTTTTTGTATTAAAATTGCATACATTCTTGTCATAGAATTCCCCAGTGGTACCATTTGTACACTTGTACAATATTTTCGCAACCTAATTTAGTTCTTCGTGTGGCTGAACCACTGATCTAGACTCTATATCACTGATCTGACTATATTTAATATTAGTAGAGTCTATATTTAATATTAGAATGTATATTATATATCATTATATGAGTGTGTGTGTGTGTCTCTCTCTCTCTCTCTCTCAATGTCTGTCTGTGTGTATCAGTGTGTGTGTATTGTATTTGGGAGAAATAAATGTAAAACATATGAATCAGGGTAAAACCAGTACAGTTAATTTTATGTAAAATCTTCTGTACAAAAAAAATAGTTACAAAGATACCGTTTTACGTCACACTGGTAGACAGTAGTGTTTTACTGATTACTTGAGTCACTAAAAAAGCTAAAACGTAGCAAAGCTGCTGGCCATGTTGAAGCACTTATGTATTCTCATGAAAGGCTACATTAGTACATGTATTATGGGCTCTATGGTTTTGTTGCAATGTTGAGTCAAGGTTGTATGCCTAATAATTTAATGATTACAGGACAATGGTTATAGAGAGGGACACTGAGCTGATATGGGTATATTTACGTTTCCCCAGCTCACCGATGTTTATCAATCTAAATGTACAAATATTTATGTGATCTTCCTTGTTGCAAATACTGGCTGTTATCAAAACAAATTACTGAATAGAAAAATGGCTAATAATTATATTGTCATAATTATGGTATTTGGTATATAAATCAGACCATGTAGAACTTTGCAGGTGAAATGTGACACCTGTCACTCAGTTTCTTCTTTCGGTTAACAACGGTGTAAGCCAAGGTGGAATAGTATCATCCAAATTATTTACTGTGTATTTGGATGACTTCAGTATGATTTTTACCAATATAAATTTAGACAGTCATATAAATGATACAAAATATAATCATGTAACATTGTAAGCCAAGTTGATGATTTCTATTTGATATCGATCTCATCTGCAGTCGTACAAACATTATTAAATATTTGTGAAGAACATGGTAGTGAACAAGATATCATTAAAATACAAATGTGGAAATTTTATACAATATATAGTTCTTGCACAATTCCGTTATTGTTCTAAAATATTTTCCTTTAGTTTGTATTGGTGTCCATTCTGATTTAAACGTACCAAGAAACACCTAAATAAACTGAGGGTTTGCTACAAAAATACTAGCTTGAGAAGAGACGATTAAATTTGCCAACTTCGAATAGTGCTAGTGAAATGTTTGCGAATTTAAACATACCACCATTTGGAAAATAACCACCCAAATCAATATGTTGTTTTATCAATCGTCTTAATGTCTGTGACGGAAATTCTGTTATCTCTAAAATTGTAAACTCCTCCATTCCTCTTCTGTCACATTGTATGTATGCTCCCTCGGGAGATGAGAAGTGTGCTAGATGGGAACAGGTCTGAGTCGGGCATAATAATACTGTAAAGCTCCTTATAGCAGCTATCTAGCTGAATAAGGTGTTATATAAATGTCACATATTATATTGTTAGTATTATTTCACCTACTGAGCACATAACAGATCATAATTGTACCCCTTGTTTGCATTTAGACTCTATCAGTCATTTTTCTCAACAGATTCTTGGTCATTTTATTATGACGTCAAATTAGTATCGTTTACGTCATTCACTATATATACTGTAGTAAGTAATAAATTGTATTGAATGTTTACTGAATTATTTTGCAGCTGAAAATTGAACAGTCTAAATTTTAGTCATATTTAATATGTATTAAAATGTAAACTAATGGACACAAATTCTTTGACTGACAATTTATTTTTTGGTTTTATTTTGCATTTGGTATTATTTTCAGAAAACAAAAGTCGCTTTGATTTTGAACTCACACATCGTCAGCACTATTTAATTTTTAGGTTTGAGTAAGAGACCCATATTTATAATGTTGTTATGACATTTTGGCGTCGGAACACGATTTTGTCAGATTAAAGAGTCATTTATAATTGAGCTAAATCCATCACAGACAATAATGTGTCAGAAGATGGATTTGCTGGATAAATCAGTTGGATGAACTGATAAAATTGATTTTCTTCCACTGCAAGGATCCCCAAAACAACTGCAACAGCGCACACAAACCAAACCCAAAATTATTGCATATTTTGCCTGAAAAGGGTAGTAGCTTGGTTCGGCAGTAACCTGAAGTCACAACGCACTAGTCCCATACATCCACACATATTTACTAAGGACTTACCTGGGTACAATGAATTAATTTAAAACTCAACCACCACATAAATAAGATGGGATTTATCTGGATACAATTATCTAAGACTTAACCTGTGTCTAAGGAAGCATGACATATTTATGTTGAGTAAAATAGGACTTACCTGTGTATGCTGAGGAAAGGTGGTCTAGGGTTTTGGTTCAGATACAACTTTGCCTGAAGACAAGCTACTTCTCGTAGTAAGCTGACAGAATTCTGTAATGTTATAGGATATCTTGCTTATTAAATATCTTACGACCATAAGTACAATAAATATGAATAAAATGTAAGTTTCAATAACATTTTATATTTATTCCATACACTATTTCAAATATGCATAACACGCACAGTATGATACACACACACACACACACACATATATATATATATATATATATATAGTGTCTAAATGTAAAGGAACATGAGAAAATACAATAATGCAATCAATAGTTAGATATATCTGTTACCAGAGAAATAAAGGAAGCTCTGGCTAGAAGTACAGAACACTGACTTAACAATAACAGGCATTTCTTTAGCACAATAACCAAATCCATACATTTAGCAATTGTTTTCAGACAGAATGTCATTCAAGTTATAGTAAAATTGGGCAATAACAAAAATTCACGGGGACTGGGAATTCATTTCATAATAATGGTGCTTCGTTTTATCCCAGTTTTCAAATTAGTCCAGCCCAACGTATGAATGATAATTGGTGAAAATAAACCTTTTTTATTAAGACACGGAGCAAATGTATTCCCGGCTCTGATTGGATGACGAAAACCAGCAATTAATTTCATCTTTTATTTCCACATTCTTCTTCACGATTTTAGATGAAATAATCTGTTGCTTGTCAGACAATGGCTGAAGATAGATACTCAGTTTTGCACACAAATTTTGGTGAGCTTTTCTCAGGGCATCCTCGTTCTTCAACCACGTTGACAATGTGCTACACGGAACACCATATTCCTTAGCAATTCGAGTCTTACCTTTCACTTTTTTGTCAACTTCATCAAGCGCTTGCGACTACATTTGCTAATGAAGTGATATGTATCATATTGGTGGTTGCATTTACGATTGCAATAATTACAACAGTTGTTGGACTCACTGACAAATGAAATTTCAAACATCGTATTTCGTTATAACCAGTACGATTTATACTGATTTAATGCTGCTGGGGCTGAAAAATCACTTCGCTTTAAACAAATTGTCGTTGTATAAATTTCGTTATATCCCAGTTTCTTTACTATGGAAGTGAATGGCCAGAGCAGCTAACCACTTCGAGTGATTTATAACCAACTTTTACTGTATTAGAAAATGTACTTCTTTTTGGTTTTAAGCGCTAATCATTGATATTAACTAACCTCATTGTCAGGCCATACACTTTGTTTTCTATTATAAATAAAGTTGTCACACAAATGGCCACACAAACGAAGACTAAACTGTATTCATTTTTGTACGCAAGTTGATCTGACAAGTAAACAATGTAAACAGCTGCCTATAAATTCAGTACTAAACACTTGAATTTCTATGATATTTCCAGTTTTTCATTAACCAATCTCACCAGATATCGGGGAAAACCCAGCGAACAGTTAGGAAAATAGGTAATCCATCAACTGAGTTGTTAAAGCTATTATAAGAATACAAGTTAATCTTAATTTTGTTGTTGTTTTACTGGTTTATTTAACCTTAGTGCTGGCCACACATAGGACATAGGCCTGAGACAGGTCAGGCCACTCCTTAGAGAAACACTGGTATGAGCCGGATTTCAATCAAACACCTGGAGCACTGTGCATGGCACGCCGCCTCCATGGTCAAATTGGTAGCACAGTTTCCCATGGTTCTCAGAACCAACTGAGTTCATGTCTTAAGGGTGTTTCATCTATCACTTCACCTCATTACCGGTACCTTTGGGGGTAACATGGCCCATTTAGCCTAATTTATGCATAAAAGTGGCTGTAAAACATCAAACACCATCTTCTAACCACAATGTGTATGTGTGTGTGCCTAACACATCAATCATACCTTGTTAAGAGCCTTACAGGATTTCTGTAGTTTTTCCAGGAGTTGGACATGTTGGTCTGGGCTGCCTCTAACAGTAACAAGAACAATGTCTAATGTCACATTGATAACAATTAACAATAATTTACAATGAGATAAGATACCAATATTTGATGAATATTTAACTAATTAAATCACACAAACACACACATATATATGTATATAATTAGCAAGTTAATTTTATGTGCAATTTACTTTTTGCTAATGAAACTGTGGAAAACAAATACTTCAACTTCGAGGCTTTATGTGACCTAGTTGTGACTATTACAGTTTAATATTAATATATAAAAAATATGTAATATTTATATAGTGCCTTATCAAGCTAGAGAGCTGCTCTATGGCATGTCATAGTATTATTATCCCCGACTCAAATCTGTTCCAATCAAGTACACATCTCAACTCCTAAGTGATCATAAAATCATAAAATGCATGCTGCCAATATAGGAGCAAAGCGTTACTCAAACACATAGCCATCACATCCTGTCAGGTTTTCATTTCTGGCTGAATGAACAAATCGCGATATGACAGCATTGCAGCTTCGGAGCCTCGAACCCACAATCTTTTGTTTATGAGTCTTGTGCTTAACTAACTGTGCCATCACAGCTCAACCAATATATATATATATATATATTATATATATATTTATATTTTATTATACAAACTATTACAAATTTACCTCTACCTGAAGCTGACTATGATTTGATTATGACTATGATTTGACTATGACTATGATTTGATTATAAAACAAATGAATTTGACAAATATACTATGATTTAAAAATTATGAAAAAAATGATTTGACTATGACTAGGTTGATTTTGTAACTAGGGTTGACATCTATAAATTTGATTATGACTATGATTTGACTATATATTTGCTTATTTAAAAAAAATAGTCTCCTTTACCATGTGACACATTTTATGGGTCTGGTTGTGATGGCTATGTGTCTGACACATTGTATGGGTCAGTCGTGATGGATATGTGTGTGACACATTATATGGGTTGGGTCACGATGGATAAGTGTCTGACACATTATAAGAGTTGAGTCGTGATGGCTATTTGTGTGACACATTTTATGGGTCGGGTCACGATGGCTATGCGTCTGAGTAATGTTTTGTGCCTATAATGGCAACATGCATTGTATGCTCTCTTGGGAGCTGGAGTGTACGCTGGATCGAATCGGGGATAATAATACTGTAAAACACCTTAGAGCAGCTACACAGCTGGATAGAGCACTTCATAAATGTCACGTATTAATAATAATATTATAATTAAAAGCATATTCATACCTGAGAAATAATGGTCTAATTACAAACCTGTAAAATATCAATCACACTCCAACAGCGTATGTTATCATCTGTTATTAAGATTCCAAGTTTAGGGGATTTTATTTATATTAACAGACAGAAAACACTTTTAAAAAATTCGGTAAGCCAATACTTCAGAAGTCGACCCCAAACGGGAAAAAGATTAAAAACGGTACTTATCTTCCAAAACAAATTTTTATTTTCTTTTTACTACCCTACTAAATTATTACAACCACCACTACTAGAAATAGTAACAGTAATGGTACAAGTATACCATGTATCTGAGTCGCTTGAAAAATAATATCCTAATACTACTGTTACATAATTATTATTATTATTATTTATAGTACGTCTATTAGTATTAACGGTAGCTAGCAGAACAATTTGTATTAGAAGAATAATATATTCCACACCTTTATACTCTTATCCACTAAATCCTAGATAAATACTCCACAAGAACATACATCTCTATGAATTCATTTAAAGAGTTACAACCCATTTACAACTTACAATGGCCTAGGTACGTGTTTGTCTAGGTTACATTAATTTATGATTTCAAAACATGATTCGTTTTTATCCAAATATGAAGTGAAAATTTATGTGGATTCAACGGCTTAAAGTGCCTCCTCCTCCATTAAGTTCAGAGGTGAACAACGAGGAAAGACGAAACTAAAATTCTCCGGAGGATAATAAATGACAACGGTCCCTCTTCCTCCGCTGTGGGTTGATATATATTTTTATGTCATTTGAAAGAAAAAATTAATTTATTATCTGAAAAATGTTATGCGTTTGAAGATTCTTGACGATAATAATAATAATGTTTTACTTCATATAGCACCCCATTCAACTCTGTTGTAATGGGGTGCTTTTTATAAAAAGCGAGTTGACTAGATAAAAATTACTAGATGAACCCATTGCATAGATATTTCAGAATTTAGGAATATGCAATACTAAACAGATAAGTCTTAAGGATAGATTTAAAACTATTGATTGAATGACAACGTCTCAGTTTGTCTGGGAATCGATTCCATTATGTGGGTGCTGCATAGTAGAATGACCAGTGACCAAACGTCTTGAGCCTAACCAGTGGTGTCAACAATAAGTTTAATCCTGCGGTTTTGATGATGTTATCTGATTGTTTTAACATAAACCAAAATGACAACTCGCCATACTACATATCCTGATAGCTGATATGAAATAATTACACAAATATTAAAGGAAATAAATGGATTTCTGAGGGTTGCTCTGTGGAAAGATAAAATCCAAACGCATACCAGACTGCAACACCGATAAAATTAAAGAATGTAGTGGTGACCTTATCAGGTTGCAATAGTTTCAGGTAATGCACACACAGGCATGGGGTAACCATAATCGGTACTCATAATCGGTTACCTCTATCCTGTAATCACTCCATGCCTGATTCACACCATTCAGGAAAAGCTTAAAATTCTATTAACAAATAATAAAATTTTTAGCAAGATAATAGATACCCTAGGATCCAAATTCGTTATTTTTTCAATGGTATCACTGTCAGGTTTATGAACATTATGGACAAAGCTGGGGTTTCGGTTGAGTTGTTTTGCCCTGGTGCTGGTCACACCTAAGTGGCAACTCGCTAGTGAAAAATAACTCACAAACACAGGTGAGAGCCCAATTTAAACCAAGAACTTGGATCTTTGCAGTGCAATGATCTAACCACTGTGCCACTGGAACACCCATAAGAAAACACAGATTGATTGAAGTTTTGTGGTGAATTTAAGTGTGAAAGTGAAGATTCTTGTAAATATAGTTTTTGTGTGTGTGTATCTGTGTGGAAGTATGCATGGACCTATGTAACTGCACATTCATGCACAAGTATACAGACACTTACTTCAGCCTGTCAGTCAGCATTTTCTCACGTTTGTACAACTCGGCCAGATATTTCAGCATTCTCTTTCCAGCAACAAACACAAGATTCAGTTTGTTCTTCTTACCCTTCTCAACACAAAGTAACTTGACTGCCTACAATATATATATATATATATATATATATATATATGTTTGTGTGTGTGTGTATATGTATGTGAGTGAGCATGTGTGCAGAAGACAGGTTCAACACTAATTACAGTGTAAAAACCAGGTTAATAAATAATCCATAATTTGAATAAAACCAGTATTTGGTTAAGTACAGAAAATCAAATTGAAAAATTTCTGGTGAAAACAGAAGAAAAAAAACATTGATGCTATTAAATTCAGACACAGTCATATAATAATTAACTAAATATTTATGCCAGTCTAAAATAATCACTTCTATCCATCATAATTTGTCAGTACCATGAAGCAGATATTGCTGGATGTTGACGACATAACCATGACATTAAATGTTGGTTCATATCCTAAATAGGACCTTCGTTAGTGGTCAGTTATGTTAATGGTTATCTAAGGATGATTAGTGAGGTGAAAAAATACTAGCCATTCACTTAACAGCTATGGTTTGTAAGAATGTCTGTCATTGGTTATTTTCCTAGGTGAGATGTATGCATGATTGTTATTCGTCAGTTACCTGTAGATGACTAAGATTAGAGACATGTGTACCACAACACATGTTAGTATCAATGTCTTCTATAGTGACAACTCTGACAACACCAACATGGTCTTCTGGTAAACCTCTTGTACGAACCTGTGTCATAGATGATATGTTTAATTAGAAAAATGATTAATACCGGTAATCTCTCTCTCTCTTGGGTTGTGTGTGTGTGTGTGTACACACATGCACACACACATGAATAATATTAACCTTCAGAAGATCCAGATGATCTGTGCTCTCATACAATGTAGGATAAACCTCGACACCTTTTTGGATCAATTCATTAGCTGTCTGTTCCACGTCACTCATCTGATCCGGGGTTATATTAGCTGTATCCAGCTCTATAAATGAGAACTTTTCCCCAAGATTCCTAAATAGAAAAACAGAAGCCGGTTAAAGAAATGTCATGACGACATTATAAATATGGGTCTCTTACTCAAACCTAAAAATTAAATAGTGCTGATGATGTGTGAGTTCAAAATCAAAGCGACTTTTGTTTTCTGAAAATAATACCAAATGCAAAATAAACCCAAAAAATAAATTGTCAGTCAAAACATTTGTGTCCATTAGTTTACATTTTAATACATATTAAATATGACTAAAATTTAGACTGTTCAATTTTCAGCTGCAAAATAATTCAGTAAACATTCAATACAATTTATTGCTTACTACAGTATATATAGTGAATGACGTAAACGATACTAATTTGACGTCATAATAAAATGACCAGGAATCTGTTGAGAAAAATGACTGATAGAGTCTAAATGCAAACAAGGGGTACAATTATGATCTGTTATGTGCTCAGTAGGTGAAATAATACTAACAATATAATATGTGACATTTATATAACACCTTATTCAGCTAGATAGCTGCTCTAAGGAGCTTTACAGTATTATTATGCCCGACTCAGACCTGTTCCAATCTAGCACACTTCTCATCTCCTGAGGGAGCATACAATGCATGCTGCCATTATAGGTGCAAACCGTTACTCAAACACATAGCCATCATGTCCTGTTAGGTACTCATTTTATGGATGAGTGAACCAGTCGCCACATGACAGCATTGGAGCTCAGAGAGCCTCAACGCTGTGACCATTTGGTTACGAGTCCTACGCTCTAACTAACTGGGCTATCACGGCTCGACGAAATAGATCGAACGACCTCTAAATTTAATGAGGCAAAATGACGATGGCTTCAATACAATGTCAATACAACTAGCTAAAGGCATTCCTTTAAGGTTTACAAATTTTATTAAATTGGTAGAACAATAAGACATTTACTTCGAACAAGGTGACTAAAATATTCAGTTAAAGTGATCATGAAATGGATGTATTTTTAGGAGATGCTAACATTGTTGTAGTGCTGTATCACTTCAAATATTGTACGACAAGATAGTCCACTGGGTTTGACATAATAGTTCAAGTGGTGTATAATAATAAATAATAGCATACCACATTTTGTGTATCCACAGCACTGTAATTAATATGTATCATCAGATTATCTAAAATATTGCTTGAGAAGTGCTAACTTTATCATGGATCACACATGTGTCTAGCTGGTAGTTGTTTGGCAACAACGACATGCACTTTGAACTGGATTATTTAATGTGTGGGTGATCATTTACATATTTTGACATTCTTTATGATATTTATGAGCATAGCTTTATTAGTCCTGAAAATCTTAAATGAAGGTGACACATTTGGGATAGAGAGCTCAAGTGTCACAGGTTCGAGTCAAACCTCAATTTGTACATTTGCAGCACAATGCTCAAACTAATTCACTGTTGCCATACCCTGTATATAACCAGTGTATCTAAGCTCTACCGTAGGGCAATTTCAGTTGAATAAGGCGCTATGTAAAATGATGATGATGATGATTGATGTTTTACGGCCACTTTTGTGCACATGGTAGGCTAAATGGGCCGAGCGACCTCCTAAGGTAATGAAGCGAAGTCAAAGATGAAACAACCTTCAGATATGCCCACGCCGAGATTCGAACACGGGTGGTAGTGATCTGTGGTCCGACATGCTACTGCTAGACCACGGAGGCGTGCACGCTATGTAAAATACAACTACTATTATTATTATTATTATGGGAACCCAGATACAGATCTCTGAAAAGAGTCAATAAATCATACTAACCAGTACCTAGCTGCATTAAAAAACAAATTACGTACAACTACCAGCACTAAAAGCCAGGAATATGTTACATTGAACCCAACTCTAGAACCCAGTCCATTTACAGAATTCAAGGTGTTAGAGAAATAACCAGAAGGATCAGACTTGGTTCCCACAATTTGAGAACAGAAACCAGCCGCTGGACAAGATTCCCTAGATATCTCAGATTGTGTCAGTGCAAGGAAGACATTCAAATGGAGGAGTATGTGTTGTTTAGGTGGCTCCCCCCATCCAATCATTTCCAGATAAACATTGATCAGTACACTGACATCAGTACGCTCTTCAAACAAACAGATTATGAAACTACATCAACTCTGTGTAGCAAAATATTAAAACTTTATGAGAATATGAATTAAAGATATTTAAACGATACAAAATAGTGTACTGATATGTAAAAATCAAAAATATATTTTGGACATTTAAATGTTTTATGTATATATATATATATATATTGTGTGTGTGTGTGTGTGTGTGTGTGTGTGTGTGTGTGTGTGTGTGTGTGTGAATTACCATTTTCATGTACATTTCTCACCCCATAAAATGTCAATAAAATTACTACTACTACTATAATACATACATAATTCACTACGCCAACAATAAAAATAAATTTTTCTCTTTGCCAATCAATATTTATTTAAGAGACATGTCTTCGACTTCTGATTTCAGACGTTCTCTTTAAAATAAATTTAGTGCATTAGATTTGATTGGAGAGTGCAACAAGTTTGGATATGGCACTGATATCATGCATAAAAAGTTAAAATATGATACAATAAAGCAGTTGGGAGCGGGAATTCTCAAAATAGTAGGCCATTTAAAGCATAACTGGTAAAACATTATATATATATATATATATATATATATATATTAGCAGCAATTATAATGGTCATTTGGTAATGCAGTTGTGAATTAATGTGTTAAACACCTTGATAGTTGATTATAAACAAGACCTTTTAATTATCAGTTCATAAAGTGAATGGAATACAAGGAACAATAAAATGGATTCTTGTTCAATTATATGGATATAATTAACTGGTAGCTGGAAGTATTCTGCTGTCTGGTAGATTAATAAATATAATAATAATAGCAGTATTTTATTTAATGCCATAGTTAACCTGGGAGGCGATGTTCAGAAAGTTGGTGTGTTGCTTTTTGGCATCTTCAAAAAAACAATGTAGTGATTTGAAACATTGTTGTTAGAATGTGTGGGTTCATATTCTAAATAAATGGTAAAGTATGCAATTCTCGGCATCACTTTATCTAAGCGATCCGATCCAAAAATATGTACCTGCTAGAGTGCTGCGATCTAAGTTTTGTTCACTTCTGAAGAACATGCAGCAATATCTTTCTGAGCATCAGTACCCAGGCTCTGGAATAACTTGCCTAATCATATGAAACTTACTGCACGTACCAGTAAACAGATATTTTGCAAGGTTCTTAATACCCACTTATTTAAATTAGCTTATTTATAGTATCTATCAGACATGGGGGCAATTCCATTTTGTCAATTCCAATTCTACATCAAATTTATCAATTCAGAATTTATCAATTCTAATTTTTACCGACTCTTTTTTACCTACTACTTTTTACCATGAGTAGGTTCTTTGAGTACCTACTTGGGATACCTACTCCGAGTAGTTTATATTCCAAGTTGGATTGTCATGTAGGAAACATTTCTGAATTAAAAAATAAAATGGTAGATTAATTTGTGGATTAAATATTTTTTGTAGGAAACTTCAATTCCAATTTATCAATTCTTCTTCTTCTTTGTTGTTCGGGGAGAATCCCCAGGCTGTCGCTTATTCGGCACAGCCTCTATTTTGGAATGGTTGAGAAACCCCCTCCCCCACCACTCACAGGAGAGCAGTACAGAAAGATGGAGCCCAAAAACCCTGAGGGTGGTCACTGCCAGAGTGTTTTACATCCTCAGGGGGTCTTTGTCCCCCTTCATATTTAATAATTCAGTGGAGATGGCAGCCACCTATGATGTTGTGAGCCAAGAAATTAATCCCTGGAAAAGTTTCGACCTCTTGCTGGGATCGAACCTATGACCCTTGACCCTTCCATTTTTTTTAAATAATCAATTCCAATTCCGGAATTGACTTGACCCCATGTCTGGTATCTATTATGAGATCCTGAACATGTTTTAATTCTTTTTTCAGTGTAAAATAGGTTTTTAAAAAGAAATTATGCTTTGCTAATACTTGTTTACATTATTATAACTGGATCATACAAACAACTTGTATTAAGTGATGTCAGCCATCATGAGCTTCCAGCCTCTGTCTAGCTATGAAATGGTGGCACCCACAGACAAGTCATAGTTAATTCACCAGCACTCTGAACTGGCTTTTTTAATATGTGGTTGATCGCATTCACATTTTGACATCAGACCAGGGATGGTTACATACGTCACAAATTGATATATTTGTCAATTTTCCAAATGTAACTCTAACTTAAAAGTATTTGAATTTCAGATACCGGTACATGATTATTTTAAATACTCATATATGTAATTGTATACTTTAAAACCAATAAAGATTATCATTAATACTATATAACTTTAACAGACCATTAATTGAGTGGCCTTTAATACAAATTATTAGGAGAGCTATGGTAATTGTCACTTCTTTGACTGTATCTTTAATGTTTTAAATTGCAATCGTGAACTGGGAAATACGATCAACATGAATAACTTATGTTAACCATGAAAGTCATTTACAAGCAAAAAGGGACAAGAATGGGAAACATTCAGGGCTGGGTTTTCAATGGCCCAAATCCCGCTTTTGAGAGAACAGCATCAAAAACCAACCTTCTCTCCAAGGAAATGTTCCTGTATCAAACCCCAGGGTCTACCATCCTATGCACAATTCACTGAGGAGAGTCTCTGATTGACAAGCAATGCAGTAAAAAGAAAAAAGGCAATATCTGAACGAACACAATGTAATTTGGTAATTCACTGCACAATGTTGAGTCACTGGTGTAACAGAAAGAGCAATATTTGGGAGTCGGCTTAATGGCTGGTGCTATTTCAGTGTCAAGAAATCCAGTCATCAGGAGAAAATATTTCACAATTTCAGTGGGTTAGCGGCCGTCTAGACTCTAATCTAGATCTAGATGCAAACGGACATCAATTGTTATTTTGATTTAAACTCATGCAGTCAAGGAGTGAAAATAGAAGTGAAACAAGTTGATGATAATTATATGTGGCTTTATAATGAAAATCAATATTTATATGTAGAATTATAAGATTTTTGTAATTATGGATAAACGTTGTTTGACTCAGTAGCGCATTTCATGATGAAGGCAAAATCGGTAACAAGACATCCCGTACCCAAGAGGGTTGTATCTCATTCGTTTGGCGGCATAGACATTAGAGTACCCCCATATACATATTTTGTATGGGCATATTTATATTAATAACGGGATAATTATTAATTAATTTATTTATTTTCAATAGAGAGTTAGTTGCTAACTCACCACATATACCGGTAATTTACATTTACATACCATCAAAGGCTCAATAGTAGTTGACAATATGTTTAATTACTTCTAAACCATTGACTTCATATACAGTTCATTGAATGTTTAATCACGCCGTTAATTTAAGTTTGAGGTCCTACATATGCACAAAAAACAGTCTGTGTAAACGATGGTTAGAATTTGCCTTGACTTATTGACAATATACAAAACACACATTGGCATGAATAACAAATTATGAAAACAAAATTATTTTCTGCGTCCAAAACGTCACCTGGAAATCCTGCAGGGAAAGGTTCAGATTTTTAGGTCGGCTTAATGGACGGTACTACCATAAATCGTGATCTTTTAGGCCTAATAAACAGTATTTTCTGTATTTTCTTTGAGTAGATCCCTCGCAGCATAAAGTACACAAATTACAACCGATTATAATCTGTACAGAAGTGTGTCACTTCCACAGGCATGAGAGAGGCCTGAAAACCCCCGAAAAGTCACTTTTTATATGACCGATACATGAAATAAATAATGTACATATCAATTAACGATGATATGAAAAGGTTTTTGACAAATTTAGTCATGGAAATTAGGGGTGGGGGGGGTGTATATGCTGTCAACAGCTAGATAAAACTGTCAACAGCTGGATAAAACTGTCAACAGCTGGATAAAACTGTCAACAGCTGGATAAAACAGTGGTTAAAACCCCATATATATAAAACTATGCCTACTGTAGGCATATGAATATGAAATTATAAATATAGCGTAACCATAAACAGTTATCTACCAAGACGTTGTACTTATGTTGTATTTCTTGTCCACTAATGCAGTTATCAGATGTTGTGCCGAATGTTGCTGCATGTGATCCCATCTACGATCCCAGTCCAGTTTGACCAATGCCTCAGTACCAGGATCTAGCGGAGCTGGCACAAAATGGACAGCACTGGCACCTCGCCGCGTCACTCGTAATACATCGATGTCATTTATCTGATTAAAATCAGTCAGATAATCAGTATAAAAAAAATTATTGTGTCACACATCAACAGACCAGCTACTTAAATTATTATATCTGTTTTGTGTTCAGATATAACTCATGTTATATATTAAAAAAAGGATTATATTTTAGTTTTCAAAGAAATTATGCAAATAATAGCCAAAAATAAACCTTTTTTCTATCTCAACACACCTTTCCTCTGTCATCGGGCTGTAATATGAAGAAAACAAAATTGTTATGTGAATCAAAACACTTACTGTTTGGATAATGATATAAAGCATTTAGGAATATTTAACAATTATTAATATAATATTATAATTAACAGATCTGGATATTAGCAAAATAGTTAGTAATATTTAATAAATATTAAAATAATATAAATATGGCATTTATTTCATGGAAACATTTATGCATTTTTTAGGGTGATAATTACAAAGATGTAGTACACAGCTAAACACAAAACACTGATCGTACTACTTCTAATATGTCAGATTTGAGTACAGTTGATTTTCAGTTATTTAGCATCAGTGCTGGTCCAGATGAGGGGCCTAATATTCCTCCCCCACTCTAATACCAACTTTCAACCAGGTCCCAAAATTGGCATAAAAATTAGGTCAGACTTTATTCGAGCTTTCCAAAAATGAAAACCATTTATATGTGCATTTAAATACCTCCACAAAATATCTGATTTTTAAAAGATTCAATTACTTTTAAAAAAAAATCAATTACAGTAAAACCTCACTAAATGAACCAATCTCAGGAATGATCCATTTAGACAAATGATCCATTTAGAGAATATTGAAAAATGGGTGGAAAATGTACTATTTATTTATTAGCAAGAAACAAAATACATGTATATACATGTTTTATGCAAACAGCAGTATAGCACATATATAAAACACATACAAAATGTAGTCTGCATTCATATAAAATGCAGTTTTAATGCAAACTATGCAAGTATGAAAATATATAAAAGGCAACAAATTTTAAACAGATTTTACAATGAAAAGATCCTGATCACTGTTTGTTGGGATTTCTTTTTGCCTTGATGGCAAACCATCAATTTACTAAGGAAAAAAGACTTGTCAGTTTCAATTCTGTGGGGTTTGGTTCAGCTTAAAACAGATTAAAATAGATCAATTACATGTCTGTGGCTTGTCACTGTTTTGCTTTGAAGCCAATTAGCAATTGTGGATCACAGGTCACCTGGAGTCACTAACTAATCAGGAATACACGAAAGAGCCTGTAAAAAACTCTGACGTGTGCCTGAAAGACAGAACATCCTTGGGCTTAAGCTCCACCCATCAAGTGCTGATTGGTCGATAGCTGAATCTTTTATGATCGAATGATCAATTTACAGATCACCCAATACACGCTAATGACCGCTATTGAACTTGAAATGGTCGGTCAATGAACAGAATAGAGAGGTGATCAATTTATAGAATATTTTCATATTATTTGTACCAAGATGCAAAGTCAAGCCAGACAGATGTAAAAAAACAACAATCTGGATGACTGGAAGGGCATTGAAACTGATGAAAAGAACAATTAGGGCATGGAAGTGATAAGTAATGACAGGAAGTTACTATGAATACAAACAATATTGTAAGAAGAGAAATGAAGCTCAGGCAACAAGTGATAAGCTGAGAAGAAACTTTGAAAATATTATTGCCAAGGAGGTGATGATGATGATAATGATAGATGTTCAAAGGTAATGGAGTGAAGTGAAAGACGAAACAACCTTCACATATGCCAACGTCGGGATTTGAACATGAGTGGTACTGATCTATGGTCCAACATACCACTAGACCACGGAGTCGAAATGAGGTGAAATCTAGACCAAATTCATTTCGGACACATGTACGAAGCCAAACCAAGACCAGAGAAGGCCTCAGCCCACACAAGAGAAAGGTAATGGAAGCCTAACCACAACAGATTTGGAGAAAGCAGAGGTTCTAAATGGGTTTTTTTCTTCAGTTTTCACTCGTAAAGACATAAGCAGTGTCCCAAAAATCGAACCCAAAGAATACAGTATAACAATAGGGAACATGAGAGTACAAAACGAGGAAATAGAAAAAAACATTAAATAAGACCAACCCAGGAAAGTCACCAGTGGATGGAGATGATTGACAATGGAGAAGGCTTTGATCATGTCCTATGCCTTGATTTCAGAAAGGCCTTTGATACAGTGCCACATGCTAGGATAGTAAACAAACTGAAAGCCCACGGCGTTGATGGCAAAGTGCCTGACTGGATAGCAGACTTTCTCAAAGGAAGACGTCAGAGGGTATCACTCTCAGTAAATGGCAACTACTCATGCCGGATGAATGTCTTAAGTGGCATCCCACAAGGAAGTGTCTCGGATCCCATTCTCTTTATTATATTCATAAATGACCTATCAGATGTTTTCAAAATTTTAGCGTACTATTTGCATTGCAGATTACACAAAGGTGCATGGACCAGTTGGAAATGAAGAGTATAGAGCGAGTCTCCAGGAAGATTTGAACAATCTGTTAAAGTGGTCAAATGAGTGGCAGCTGAAATTCAATACAACAAAATGCAGTTATGCATCGTGGACGAGGAAACCGATACCATGAATACTTTGTAAAAACATATGAATCAGACTACAAGTTAGAATGCACCAATGAAGAAAAAGACCTTGGAGTCATATTTACACCAGACGAAGAACTCTCCAGACAAGTGACAATGGCAGCAAACAAGGCCAACCGTGTGATAGGAGCAATAAGGAGGTCATTCAGATGTTTGTACAATTATACAAGTCAATGGTTAAAGTACGCCTTGAATATGCACACGCAGTGTGGTATCCAATTAACAAAAATTATGGAGATCACCTGGAAGAAAGTACAATGGCGAGCTACCGAGGTTGTACCTGGGATTAGAGGTCTCCCCCATGAAGAAAGATTGGGAAATCTCAAGCTCCCAAGTCTGGTGTACAAAGAAGAAGAGATATTATCCAAGTAAATAAGATACTCCATGGCCTTGAAGACATTCCTTATAACTCATTGTTCAAACTAGCAGGTGATGGGATCACAGTCTAAAGCTAAAGAGAGCAAGGCAAACGACAGCATTCAGACAGCACTCCTTTAGTTTAAGTCATTAAAGATTGGAACGGACCCCCCCCCCCCCCTGGAAGGAGTTGTGACTGCACTAACTCTAAACACATTTAAAAAGAGACTGGATCGGTACTGGGCTGTCACCTGCCGACAATGACTAAAGGACCAATTAACCACTCAGCAACACAGCTGGACTGACCACGACATTGCCGCACTCCTCATCAGAAAGGCCACCATCATCCCAGATATTATTCTCCCTCTACTTAAGAAAGATCCATACACCTTCCACTAAAGTCAAGTATCATATGTAATATCCTTTTGATTTATTCTATTTCCAGGGGCTGTGCTCAGTAAGCAACAGCCTGGAGTAAATCCCCAAACTACACAAACAACAACAAAAAACTGGGCCATAATACTGTACGAGCGCCGAGACCCGATATTCGCTAGTCAGGTTAGGGAACCACATCCTAAAAATATAATTCCTACAAGCGCCCGAGATAAGGATACAGTGGGAATTCTTTTTATTTGAAATACTTTAAAAGTGTTCGTATTTAAATACGTTTACACTTGATTGCGTTTGTATTTTAAACGATGAGAAGTATTTGTATGTAAATACTTTTCACGTCATGTGACTGGTCACGGCTGGGACATATGGATGGATATCCAAGATGGATACGTTACTGGGAAGAGTGTAATTTTAGATTAATTACTAACCTGACCACCACCTTCCGGAAACAGAATGGTATCATCCAAGGTGACCTCATATCCAGGAATCTTTTCCTTTTTCCCATTAATGACCGTCGTTATCTGGGCTGCATCACATGACTTCACAACGGTTCTCAACTAAAACAAGCATTAATTATAGGTACATATAGCTAATACGAATGATATATATAAATTATGGGTGTATCTGTATGATTTACATGACCCATCCCCATTGAAAGTGTACAGAAGTAAATGTTGAATATGATATATTAAATATTTCAAGGTTTCTGCCTTGGTAAAATAAAAACAATATTCATGCCATCTGTGAATACTAGAATGTGACAGACAATGTCAGTCCAGGAATAATAACTGATATATATATATATATATATATATATGACAACTATAACCATAGTGTTGATGTACAGTTTTTTCAGGCTCTGGACTAAGCCAATGTACTATATCTTTCTTTAACCCCTTTCTTTTTTCTGATGACCCTCCAACCTCAAATATTATCTGGAACCCTGTTATTATTAACTAAATATTTGTTTAGATGGAAAGCTATATATCAAAACAGGGTAGGCAGAATTTCTACATAGACAATATTAACACCATTATTTAACATCATGTAAAAAACAGCGAGATCAAAATGCAGGAGCTACTGGTTTCTCTCTAGCTTCAAAATGGTGGCGCCCACGGGCAATTAAAAGTCATTTCATTAGCACACTTTGAACTGGATTATTTAATATGTGGGTGATGATTTTCACATTTTGACATCATTTATGACATTTGCGAACATAGCTGTGTTAGTCCTGAAAACTGGGAATAAAGGAGGCCTGTTCCTTTAAATAACACCGGGGAAGACCAATAAGCCACCATAAAGTGCTGCCACCTGGCAAATGTATTGTTTGCAAACAAACAACAGAAACACACAGATTCACTTTTATTTATACAGAATATATGTTTCCAGGGAAATGTCTTAAGAATAAATAAACACAGGAGCCAAAATTTTACAATCTACTGAGTGATAGATACCCATGATTAATCTCTTTTTAAAGGTCACCTTCTCCACCAACAGAAATCTTACCAATCTTCTTGATGATAGGCCTATCACTATTTATGGAAACAATGTCCATATCAGTATGCAGGCATCAATGTGGGGCAGTTCTACACCAGAGATGGAGTAATCATACTCTGTACTCATACTTTCCGAGTAACTGTACTCATACTCAAGTACATTGGTCCAATCATACTCGTACTCGAGTACAGTACCGAAGTAATTGTACTCATGATTACTTTTCACAATTACTTTTTTTTCAGACAAACAGTTGCAACAAAATGTATTACACGGATAGAAATGGCAATATTAAAATTAATCTAATAAATGTAATATTAATTGAGCTATTAATTTTCCATTACTGTTGAGCATTTCAGTTAAGTAAATATTCAGTCAGATTTCCCTAATTAATAGTAATTTAATACCATCTCTCCTCAGAGAAGCCAAATCTCCAGACCCTCTCACACGTACTCACACTCGAGTACATTCAAAAGTAATCGTATCATGTACATTTGTCTTCTAAGTACTCATACTCTGACATGCATCTTCAAAGTAATTGTACATGATTACATTGTATTGTAATCACTCCATCTCTGTTCTACACATAAACACA